>CM052113.1:1643297-1716956 GCA_028454245.1 Halictus quadricinctus | reverse complement strand
AATGAAAACGAATTGCCTTTAGTTCAACTGGCACTGTTCGCAACTTCGGATGAACAAATGGAATAGGTTTACTTTTGGACTGTTAAGTGGAAAAGATTAATCTTTAGACGGACAAGTGGAAAGTGTACGTTTCCATTTACACAGGGAAAGGAATTCCCCTTTAACGAAACGAATCGAATAGAACGATTTGTAGTCGAGCGAAAGACCTGTGAATTGTCAACAGGCGAGAAGAAGGATGATTAACCATCAGGTAGACGGTTGAATCCGCAAGGTAATTAGTGCCATTTTCATTAAACCGGCTGACATGGAATAAACACGGTTTTGTTCGGATAAGTTGCTTAGGACTCGACAGGGGTGTCGGTAGGACCAATCAGTAATTGACCGCAGTAGTGCGCTGGGACCCTTTGACAATCAAGTAGAATTTGGCTGGTGATTGGGCAAACTATCAATGTCCGTATACCACTGCGTAGAACGGATCAAGCGTTGGTCAGACAAGTAAACAGGCGGTTGCTTGCTTCCAATCGCGCAGGATGATTTTCACAAACAACGAAACAGATTCTAAATACAATTATAAATGATTTCGGACGTGCATAAATCATTCCCCGAACCGATGTAAACTAGCAGAACCAGCATCATCGACCGATAAAATGTTTTATCGAGGAGCGGGGAGCCAGGGAGAGACAAAAAGATTTAGGAACGATTCGATAACTCGCTGTTTACAAGGTATCCGGGCTCCGGGTACAGGATTGAAACGCCACGATAGGATTTAAAACATCCACGGTCTGTGCACCGTGGGCCGAGACCTTTCTCTCAAAATTCGATACCATCGTCGTACGGGTTCACTCGTAAGTCGTCCCTCTTGTTACGTCGATACGATAGATGGAGGTCGCACGGTAGCCACCTTAGTGCGCCCATAAATATAAACCCCCAGTCGAATGGCAGGATTTACGCTGGAGCTTCTGTATCGGGTCCGGGGACGTCCAAGACGGACTTTTGGAAGCTCGCATGTAGAATCTTTGCTATACTCGTACGCTACCTTGGCGCCCACGGTGTCGAAACTTCGATCGAAAACCCATCGTTATCGTCGGTTCGGTGGATCCTTCGAAATTAATAAGAACACCTCCCGTGGAGACTGTTAACCATGTAATGGCGTCCTGAGGTCTCCCGTGACCTCGGGTAAAATTAAAAAATTTTTGGACTACAGACTTCCAGAAATTATGGAATAATCGCCTCTAGATCAATTCCCAAATAAAGTGTGCTAAATTATTTCTAAATGTCCTAGAACTTTAGTTTTGGAATCGTGAGCCCGGAGGACTCGAAGCGAGGGGTTTTTAAAACTGCAAAGGCTAAACATCAACGCGTTGTCTAAATGCCAACAAATTAGGCAGCTTCCGGAGCAGAGACAGGTCCCAGGGTTCGAGGATTCAAATCCCCGGTCATCATTAAGCTAAACTCGGTTACTTTGGTTAACTTTGAAGCCGGAGCCCGGCCAGGTAGCAGGCAAAAGGGTGGACCCGCAACTGGCGCAACGAATTCCTGCAACATCGACCTGAAATAACAGTGCAAGGTCCTGGCGAAATAACAGGTGAAAGTAAGCGAGGCGCGTTACAATTACAGGGACAGAAGTTGCTCGGACAGAGGACGGGTTTGTCCCGGGGGGTCGGAAGAAACAGAAACGAGACGGGGTAAAAAATAAAAGTCGACGAGCGTTCCACGGGGGCAGTTGAAACAAAGGCAGAGTTCGGCAAGTTCGCAGGAGGTCCCTGAAACTCCTGCCGGAAGTTGCTATAGCGATAATTGTTGCTGTGGCATGAAAGGTCCTTCTTCGACGCTAGGCGCACGCCTAACCGAAACTTGTTAATCGCCGCCTCGATCCGTTTCTTTCCCTCCTCTGAAAGGAGGCATTTTACACTGTAACATTCGAAAAATTGTCCAAACTAAAAAAAAATGTATAGTCACTGGTCAGATAAAAATCTGAATAGTTGTGACATTGATAACGAAATAAGAAAATAGAAGAATCTTTTGTAAATGCTTCCTGAGGGAAGGAAACTTGACTGTCTGATCATTGGCCGACCTATATCACTGATATGACTAGTCAAGACCTTACTAAGATTATGTGATAGTCAGAGGGCGGATAACTTTATTTTCTGGACACTGGAAGTATATCCGACTAACGGAATCAGTTTTAGAGGAACGGATTTATTAATTATCAATTTAAATAGGAGACGAGTTGACGAAAGTGTGAGAGGATCAGAAACTTCGGAACTAGAGCATCTTCTTAGTGTGACGATTTTGAGAACATTTTCATTAAACAACGTTAAGAGGAATCATAATAATCAGGGCTCTCGCAACAAGTGCAATCTACGTTGAAAGTATTATTCGGATCAGGAAAGGAACTCGCTTAGCTTTATTCGAGCTTGCTGAACTCGTTTCAGTTTTTCCCCTTATTCGCTCTGCAATTTCAGAATTCCGTGGAGAAGTTTTCTCTTGACTGTGCAGTGTCGGAAGTTTGCTAAATAGATGGATAAAGTTTGTCATTAATCCTCCGGCTAATTTTATACAATTTTGCAATTTATACAATTTATTGGAACTTTCCAAGTATCATACTTTGTTACAAGCTGCTTTCCAACGAACTTCTAATCACGTAACATAATCAACATGTTAATCAAATCGTCCGGCAATTTAATGAGCAGAGTACATGATACTTTGTGCCGCAGAACGGACTCGTGGCGGTTGCGGCGTAATTCTTTTATCTTACTTTTATCTTTCCAGCTTTTCTCGTTTCTGCCAGGACTGACAACGAATCCATAAAGTTCGGAATTGATGTGTTTAATATCTCTAACGCATTGTCTCTTTTTTTTCCCCCTCCACTTTCCATCGTCGCGTTCAAACATATGTCACTCGGCAAGTTATGGACGCTGTTTATACATTCCACGATCAATGGGCCCCGGAGCCGCCAATGGAAAATTATGGCACCGCGGGAACTATGGAAACGTCGTGCCGTTGTTTCATGATTTTCGAATAAAATTGAATTGTTGACTAGAATCCGTCGAGCTCGTGCAAGATCCTCCTGGCCAGCCCATCCTCGGAAAATATTCCGCGAGCGCGCGTAAATTAATTACTCCCGGGCTCGTTCTAGCCGGCGCGTTGAAAAATGCATTAATATTACGCGATGGCCGCGTGCACACGCGCGCGACTGTATCTCAGATATGCATGCATATGCATCGAGCGCGCTGTGATTTTTCAAGCGCGGTTTTTCACGTCGAGTGGCCAGCTCCGGTTGGAAACTGTGTCGACCGGCTCATTGTCAACGCCCATAAGCTATTCGACTACGCCGAATCAAAACCATAATATTAGCTCGCCGGGAAATTAATGGCCGCTTTAAAAACGCTTCGCTCTACGGTGTTACCGTGGCGACAGTTGTTGCATTCGAAATATCGTCTCGCTCCACAGACGCATCATCACTTGATCCCTCATTTCTCCCAGCTCGGACAATAGCTGCACCGATGCGAATTAAAAATAGAACTCTAGAACTCTTCGGTAGAACTCTTCAGTGTTCAATTTAGAAATTCCTCGATTAAATTATTATCGGCGATGAAATCACTGGTCAAATAAATCTTTCAGGTATATTATTTTCTAGTTGATAGATGTTTAAGAGCTATCAAATGTGGTTGGCTCGAAGTGTGCAGTGTACGAAGAAAGATCGCGATTCTCCAAGACAATAACGGGGGAGATTCTCGTTGAGCGGAGAAAAATCGGCGAGATTAATGTTTCGGCGAACATACTCCGCGTCGACTAAGTCCCCCGGTCTTGAACTTGCGAATCCCCGAGATTAATCATCGCGGTGCGGCGCGAAGCGAGCGATCAGCCGTCAAATTAATTTTCCACGAGGAGTCTCTTCGAGGGAAAGGAAACTATTACCGAGGCGATTACATGCAAGGATTCAGTCTGACCCCCGCTCCCCCCCGGCGCACACAATGTCCCGGAAGTTTCGAGAGGTTCCAAAGTTCCGGGGGGAGGGGACGCAACGCGATAGTCAATGGAAGAAATGTTAGGACCAACATGCGGGCCCTTTGCGAGCTTCTTCGGGAACTGCCTCGGGGGTGTGGGAGAAATCCATTTGGCCGGAACAAGAGTGGAAAGTTGCAATTTTAACGAGGCAATTTCCCTGCCGAACGGCCGTCGAAGATTAAACCGTGCCTCCGAATACGGCCAACTCGATTAATTTGCATTCGCGGATCAGTTGTCATCGATCGATCGCTTCTTCCCCGGGGTTTCAATTATCAACGATCCCTATATCGGCCGGGCCGGAAAATAAATTCTTTCCGGTCCTGTGTCTGACATGTTATTACATAAGTTTCACGCGTTATTTGTTCGCACTCCTTTTAATGACAAACCGCCGTCGATATACTATTTTATTTCATAAATATGTAATCCCCTTTTCACACATTTTTCAAAAATTTGTGAACAATTCGCTTAGCTGAGATTGAATATAAAAGCAAGCAGCTCATAGTCAGCGTTTTTATAATAATCCACAGATTCCATCGTCCCCCTTTTGCGGCCAATTTAAAATAGTTTCCGCGGTCTCGCGGGTAGCATAATTATAATGTAATGAATACTGATGGAACGAGAGCACTGCGTGTGGGCACTAAGTCTCGTTAAAGCCGAAAGTTCTATCAGAACTCTCTCTCACTTTCCCCGAAGCATTCGACCGCCAGTTTTTCCAGATTTGAATCAAAGTTCGCTCGCGGCGCACGAGAGACCGCCAAACTTTCATCGCGGTTTCTTTCACCGGTTCCCGAGCACGTTACTCGCGCGAATCCGGTTATCTCTCCCCGGAAGACACTTCTGATTCCGCGATATGAACGCGGAATATCCCGGGGAAGCCAGAGAATTCGAGGATTCCACCGGGACCCGCGAATCTGCTCTTCCGTTTCATCAGCGTCGAGAGCGCCGACTGCGACAGCTTCCGCCGTCGTTTCTCCGATTCCCTGTACAACAGGATCGGCGCGAGAAACTGCAACGCGGCGTCTACGATGAATTTCAGTGTCCACGAAACCGTAAAGCAAAGACCGTGCAAGACGAACTGTTGAAACACCGCTGGTTCCAACTTTTTCACTCGAACAATTTTTCATTCATCGATACGTACGATCCTCGAACGTATTTGAACACTGAATTTCCGGTTCTCGAGAAATTGTCAATATTTGAACTAGCCAAGTTTCCTTAAAACAGTTCATTCAGTTTTTCCTAGGACATTTGCGCACGATACAAAAATGTAAAAATGGCGTAACGATAAATTATTGGCGGATGAGAACTGAGGTAAATGCTAAGAAAATTTACTGCAATTATTACATTTAGTTTTTTCTTCTTACCCTGGGCCTGTCGCGATGAACATTATCGTCGTTCCCGACAGAATCAACTCTCCCGTGGCGCAGAGAATCCACGACGCGAAGTAGTAGAGCGAAGTTCGAAAAATTCGAAGTGAAAAGCCATTTCACTGGTGGTGAATGTAGAGAGGAGGGGCGGGGGGTGGAAATTCGCGTCGCAGAATTTTCGCCGGGATATTTTTGGCGGGTTGAAGTGGCTCGATGGACCGTGGCAACGATTTTTATAGTTTCCAGGACGCATCTTCGTCGCGGTCGTTACCGGGCCGTTTCGTACGAGGGGCGCTTTAAAAGTTGACGTTCCCGGCCGGTGGAAGTTCGAGACCCGGGGACCCGCATAGTTCCCCAAGTATTTCAAAAGTGTCCGCCGACTCGGCTGGATTCTGCGAAATATCCGGATTAAAGTGGCCCGCGATGTATTAAGCCGGGCGAGTGGAGTGTTTGCGCTCGCCGCCGATAGATTTACCGTTCCGCGTCGGAAAATTTCCGCTCCGCTGCAAACAGATTCGAATAATATGGACACCGTTCATTGTTCGAATTTTGTTTGAGCGCGCGGCGACGCGAAATCGCGGAAATATGGCCGCGGCGAGTCTGCGAGACCGTCGCGAAAACCGTCGCTAATTTCGTCCGCCGACTGGTTTTGCAAATATATCGCGTCCGTCGGATGGCAAAATGATGTTTGCGTTCCGCCGGAAAATTTGCAATCCTCTCAATGGCTTCTCCGCTGCGGATCTTAAAAATTCTGTGCATCGATTGCACGGAGCAGGAGATACAAATAATATATTGGAATTCTTAAAATCTTTGTGTTTCGTCACTGTCTCGTGTCGCATTTTTGTGATGAATGCAGTCCAGTAATCAAACCCCACGAAATGAACTTTTTGCGCCGGATTTGACTTGGTTTCGTGAACACATATTGAACTTTGATCCAACCCCCGGTGGCTGTGGGAACGGATACGCGTTTTAGGGTTTGCCGAGGAAGGGGTGAAATGAGAATGAAACACCAGGAAGTTAAGAAAGGGAAACTTTCGAGAAGATGACGCGAATGCCGGGGAAAATACAGAAAGTTGAAAAGAAAGCCGAAGGAGGAACTTATTCCCAGAAAGCTGCGGAAGTTCTGTAACCGTGGTCGGGGATACGTCAGGAATAGTTTGCGCTCGGGAACGCTGTTTACGTCAGTTGTTAGTTCCAGTTTGCATCTATTAGCGGTTATTAATGTTCCTTTCGCCGGCGAACGGAATTTAAAAGCGAACCAAATTGAACGTACGTTGGCTCTCGTGTACCGCTAGACATTTCAGAGCGACACGGTAATAAATAAACCCCGGCCTAATTTAAAAATTTAACAGAGCCCGGCCATATTTCTTTCAGACTTCTTTGATCTCCGATTCTGCAGGGGTAGTGCGCTATCTGCTAAAAGATCGCGCTGCCATAAATTCGTTCTTGGTCCTCCCTTCAAAATGTTTTCCCATCCATTTGTGGAAGCTCGGTCGTGAGTCGAGATTTGACACCGGGAAACTGAAACTTCGACCGACTTTCTTTGGAACTGTCAGTCACAGGAATTTCTCAAAAGCCACTTATAAGTTACTCTTGATCTCCGAGAGTCGAAAACCATCTGTTTCATTGTGGCATAATCGACCGACGTCGATCCATCCCGATTACGATATATTGAGTCTATTTAGCAAAGCAGATACGATCTGTCTGACCATAGGTTGACTCATACTACTTTTGCCCGGCTCTGCTCGGAAAAATTTTGATCTTGTAGTTCCGGCACGGTTCAACAAGAAAAACGGCTATAGAAATGCGTCGTGCCGGCTTTGATCTGAAAATCAGTATGACCCCCGGCGTCGTGCACTCACGGCCGAAAGCTGTTCAGGAGCGCAAATCAAAAGGACGCTCGGAGGAACGCCGGGAGTTCCGGGCGTTCCACCGCGGCAATTTCGCGAAGCCGGCGCGAAAGTTCGAAACCCATGGTCGCAATAAAACGGCCCGCATTACTTGGCCCTTAGTGCTCCGGCCCGAGACTCCGCTGAAATCTCATCTGGCCGTGGTTTCCCGTCAGCGAGGAATTCGTTTTCCGGCCGAGAAAACGCGGGGACGAAGAAAACCCGGATGAAAAATGAGGCGTCTCCGTTCTGGCCGGGAACGCGAAAGAACTCGCGGAAAAACGACATGAACGCGTGCGCGCTCGCGATGGATCGCAAGAAACCCTGACCGGAAGTTGAAACGAAACCCCTGCCCTAACTTATTACTGGCCCTGTCGATTTTCACAATTTAGATTACCATCCAATTACTGAGTGGCTAAACTTCGCTTCAGGAAACCAGAAATTTTTCATTTTTGTTTTGTGTTATCCTATAGATTTCGTCGAGAAAATTCCGAAAATCCAAGTTTCAATTCTAGGGGATCAGTAGTTGAACCGCCCCGCGAGGAGATTAGATTTCCAGATGATTAACAGGTCCGTGGACAGGAAGCAGCAAATTGTCACGGTCGGGAATGACCAAAAAGTTTCGGTTAACGCGTGTACCCCGAAAATCCGGAGAATCGGGAGCATCTGATCCAGCCTGCGGCCACGGCCAAAACCACCGGGAATCCCCGGGCGCAACGGTTTTTCGTTCGCGGAGGAGGAGGAGGAGGAGGGATTCGATGCAGGCCAATGGAGTGTCGTCGTAAAAATCACTGCTCGTGAGAGCTAGCAGCCGGAGACCGACCGGAAAGAAGGTCATCAGGAGTTTTCCAGGTTTCCCCGAGTGGAATCCTCTTTGGTTAGTTCCACGGGAATATCTCTCTCCCACTCTCCCTCTCTATCCGCGATCAACATGATCCCCCGAGTACCACCGAGTTTTTCCAGACCCACGGCTTGATTATTAGCAAATGACGAGGTAAGAGGAAATACTCGCGCCCCCCCCCCCCCGCCCGGCTCCGTGGCTGTTTCAATGTTTAACAGTGATTATGCGCCAGGGGGTAGTTCCCAATTTACCGTGCGGCGTTGTTGTTGCCATGCAGAAACACCAGATGCAGAAATCGCGGCAACAAGAAACTGTAACTAAACGCTACAACACGAGCGAGTGTTACCGTAATGCAGCATCTTTGGGAGATGGGGAACGCGAGCACGTGGGACAGTCGATGCTACTTCGAAAACCTAGTTTCATAAAACACGTGGCTTTTCTTGAGAAATATTCAAACCTGTCAAACGTCCTACCATTTTTTTTACCAATCGTATTTCCCGGCGGCGCCGCCGCGGCGTTTAGGGTGGTTCGGCCGAATCGTAAAAACAGCGACATCCCGGGACGGAATGGCGCGATCTTTCGGCGTGGGTGGTGCGGTTTATTAAATATTCAGCGTGCGCGGAACGCGTTTTGCACGCAGCTGTATCGCGGGCCACATGCAAATCAGTCGAAACAGCCGGCGCCAGGAAATTTCTGAAACGAAAACAACCGGGTAATGCGCCCGGTCGACAATGGCCACGTTTGATTCAGTTAATGAATGCTTGTCGAACGGGCCGGATTATCGTGTGCCCATCGGCGTGAAATATGATCGCGTAACTCGGGGGCGCAACGGCCACGGAGCTTCACAACGACAAAGAGACAGAGACAGAGACAGCTCTCGCTGGTGTGCTGCGTTGCACAGATTGCCGTACAAACACGCTGCGAACCTTTCAAGAGTTGGACAATCGTTCGAAATGAACAATGGATAACCGGTGTGGCGAGCGAACGATTGCCGGTGGACGCTTCCTCTATTTTAAATATCGCGATTCGCGACCGTAGAACATTTCCTGATTGACCGTCGGACAATCAAGGACCGGCTGATTGGGATCGATGTTATCGGGGAAACCACTCGAACCGTACTTCCGAACAGGAATTGCTTACAACAATTTAGCCGACCGATCCCCCAACGCGGAGATAATAATCCGAAGAGCTTATTGGGTCAATTGTAATTACCCTGAGCGGAACAGATTCGTTTTATTCCTCTCGTTTCACCCGCAGAGGTTACCGTCGACGGAATTTCATTTTTCGGTGCTTGTACAGGCTACCGATTGCGAGATAATGCTTTGTCATTAGACACCGGAATCGTATGGAAATCGAACAATTTTGCAGATAAGGGAAAACGGCGAGTGATTTCCTCAGCGCAGAATTGTATTGAATATTGAAGCCTGTTATCGTCAGTCAAACGACCGGTAGCATTTTAGTTCATAATTATCGAAATTATAGAGATATTTCTGGGAAACCCACACGAATACGCAACTTCAAAGAGTTTATTGGGTCAATTGCAATTACCTGCGCGGACCAGCTTCGTTTTATTCCTCGCCTCACCCTTAGAGGTTACCGTGTGCAAAATTTCATTTTTCGGTGCTGCTTGTACAGACTACAGCGATAATGCTATCACTAGGCAGCGGAACCGTGTAGAGATCGAACGATTTTGCAGATTAGGGAAAGTTGAGTGTATCGAATATTACAATTCGTCAGTCAAATGAATCTTATTTTTACTATATTTTATAAACTGTTTGTGTTTCGAAAAATTCTGTATACGAACTCGCATGCTTCTAGAAATATGTTCCAGAAGGCCCCTCTGGGAAAATGTAAGAAGGAAAACGTTGTATGAAGGAGTAGCACCCTTAGGAACTATAAAAATGTGTCTCCGTGGAAGAGACATTTAGGATCTGTATAATACCAGTTTTATGGAAACGGGTCAAGTTTAAAATTCAACACTTCATTCACCATTTAAGTCTTAATCCTTTGCGATCACGATTCGACCATAGTGATCGCAGAACACGCACGCCCGAATACGCACGGAGCAGCAGCGACGACTTCGAGATGATACTTGGCGAATCCAGACGCTGCACAACTGTCCTAGGATCAAATTTCGCGTCGCCATGACCTGGCCCAACCGCGACCCAATCCAGAAGCAATCCAACTCGCTTCAGCCGGCCGAAGTTCGCCCCCAATCTTCAGGATTTCCGTAGCGGCGACGCCCCCGCGCCACCCTAAAGTCGAACAGGCCGTATGATTTATCCGGCACGTCGTTCCAAGATTTATAATCAAACTTCCCGGAAATTCGGGCCGCCGCCAAGAGAAACTTATGCTTTATCTGCGCGCCAGGACAATGGCCGGGCTCGGCCAATTAAACTTTTCCGAACGGTCGGAACACGCTGCATCTGACCACCTAATCGCTGTTTCGGTTTAAGGGGCCTGCATGAACGGTGTCGAATTTAACAATTTTTTGAAATTTTTCTCTTTTTTTTTATAATTCATTCAGCGATCAATATCTAGGAAAAGGGACTCCTCACCGATTTCCTTTTCCCTCTCTAAAATATATCTCTGAAATCTAAGTGTTGTTTGAAAGTTGATGCTTCGAAAGAGCAATCGCTTTTGCTCAGATCTAATACACGCAAAACTCGATCCCATCGCTACCGGTGAATTGTTGCGGGGGTAACGATCAAGCGATAACCCCTTTGTGCTGCTTTGCCATACTAATTTATAACCGTGATCATGATATCGGCCCGTCGAATCGACCGCCGATACTTTCCGACACTGGATTCGGGAGAACTCGAGCTGCGGATCGATTTACGACGTGTCAGAGTAACGTATGACAACAATTATCTCGTCTCAGTCATCGAAATTTGTCAACAGTAGCCCCGACGAGTATCGATTGTGCTGTCGCTCGACGGACCATCTGGCCTCTAGTGGACATTGTTCTTGAGTGCATCGAACAATGCAACCTACCCAACTGACGTTCACCGATAATGATACAGCTCCGACAGAGAGCAATTTCTAGAAAAATATTTTACACAAACTTCTTTTTTTTTTTTTAACCGTCGTCATTCCTATCAACGAGGCAGACACGGACCAGAATGTCGTGGCTAGAAAATATTTCTCATTGGACGACCTGGAAACTATCAGGAAAACATTATCGAGGACAGACTTTATTCTTTCTAACAAATAGACTGCGGATTTTTATGCGAAATAAAAATTTGTCTGCATTCATTGCACGATCTAGATCTTGCTTTAGTCATTTTATTTTAGACAGTGTTTCTAAATTCCTTAAATGTTTTTACTGTTTCATCTCAGTTTTATCGAGTCTGCCAATTTTCGCGAACGTAGGTGTACTATATAGCGGTTTTTGATTTTTTTAACTGTGTGCCTCCACTTTGAAAAATCCGGAAAAATTATATATCAACAATCACAACGAGATGCAGAAACTGTAAAAATAGGAACTTATTTTAACATTTTTTTTTATTTTTTAAAATTCAAAGAAAAATTTCAAAAAAGAGAGCATTTCCTGTACGCAGCAACCCCCTGCGAAATCAGCACGCTGATCGATTCCATCGAGCCTTAGAAATTTGTCACCCCCTTAGAATTTGTCATTTGCGAAACCCCCGACCGACCCAGAATTTCGAATGTCGCTGAAACTTTACCAATAGGATTCCGCGAATTGTGTCTTCCGTTTCCGCGAGGATGCCGGTGCGTTTCTGGTTGTTCGAGAGGCTCGTGGTTGCACCGAATCAACCGCTCCCGCAAATTCTACCGTGAACCTGATCGATTTTGCTCCGACGCAATCCTTTTTCTCCGTTCTACGAACCACGCGAACAAGTTAAAAACAGTTTACCACCGTTCCGGTCGAAATCACGCGAGTTCGAAACCTCAATAATCTAACCGTGGAAAAGTAGTCAGTCGATCCCGCATACTTTAATCTCTGTGTTTGCATTATAAGATCGACACAAATTGGAAAACAGTTGCCGGTTTATTGCCAAACGCATTCCATAATGCAAATCAATTTACCTTCACCGTACCTGTAACGCTATGAAATATAATAATTATTTTCAGTTCGCCAGCAGTGGCTATTAAAAAGCAATTTTGTTTACGCATTGCACGAAAATGATAATACAACAATTATAAGCGTGCGTCAGTGCACGCAGAAACGTTAATAACCATGGAAGCTGGGTCCGGTGAACGGTATTTGATTATTTTGCTAAATTATTAATTATGGCGAAACATTTGACTCGCGCAATTCTGTAATTTCTTGCGCAGAATTAGTTCGTTTAACGATACGAACAAATTGATTTTTCGGAACACTGTGTCAGAAAGTGCCAGATTAACTGTTATTCGATTTCGTGTAAATAGATAATTTTTCTGTGAAAAGGTTTCCCGCGAGAACCTTGAAAGGGGTGGTTTTCTGAGTTCACTGAACACTTTGTGGATCCGCTTAGGGGTTAATTCGTCCACGCAGTGTTTCTGCACCGACCCGACACATCGAAACGAAGTGTGTCGCGGGAGGGCAAGCCAAGTTGACCCGGATGTCAGAGATCGTTCGGGGAGTCGTTTAAAAAATATGTGTTAACACGCGCTTTCGCGGCGGAGGAAGCCTCGCGGTTTTCGCCGCGAGAAGAAAAGCAGACAACGCAAAGGTTGCTGCCGGTGGTATCTCGGGGAATCTCGTTAACAGTTCGAAGCACGGATGTAGGATCGACGGATTTCGTCGACCGTCGAGGGTTTCGTCGGCTTCCGACGACCCTTTAACGCGGCCGGGAGCAAATGGAACGCTTCTTACGGCGCCGTGCCGCGCGGAAAGCTAACGAGCTTAGAGTGGTCGCGTCGCGTGCTCGCGAAGACTGGCAACGAGGAGCTTTCGGCGTCGAGTGAAAAATTGTAGGCCGGTTCGAGCTGATTACGGGCCACGGTTGTTATTGAACCGGAACCGTCGTCGTCGAGCACCATTAATGCTAGATTCACGGGAGCGCTAAAAGTGACTGCAGCAATGCCTCGATACATGTCAAAGAAACGTCTCCTCGGCAAGAAATTTTGTCGCATAATGATCGCGATGCATCATTCCCGGTCGCAGTGCATCGAAAGGACTGAAATATCGCGCGTCGTCTCCGCCCATAAATTACCATTCATTAGCGATAAATTTAACGAGAGATTACGTCCGCGTCTTCTAATTGATCATTATCGAGATTAGATCAATGCAAATTTTTCCTCCGGCGTCTCTAGGCGTGGCCGTCGATAGCGAAGCTGATGAAGAATATCAGCTATCCATTGCTGCTACAATTGGTTAAACTTCACCTTGGGAAACCAGAATTTTTTCCACTTTTTTTATGGAAATCTGTAGATTTTGGCGAGTAAATGTCGAAGGTCCAAGTTTCAATCCTAGGAGATGAATAGTTCGAGAGTTAGGCGTGTGATTTTCAGCGTTTTTGACAAAAAGAGAGGTGTCCGGCTCGAGAGAACGATGCAACCTTAACCAAGCACTATAATAGGAGTGGGGTCGTCGATTTACTAGGCCGGTACCGCCGGGTCGACGCACCGCGCCGGGTCGCTGCTCCATTTTTCGTCCGACCCGACGGGAAGAGATTAAATGGACTTCCTGTTTGCTGGCCGCGAGTAATCCGTGTCTTGTTTCTGATCTTCCGCCGACACCGGCCGCCGCGCCGCGCCGCGCCGCGTCGACTCCCTCCCCCTCTTCGCAGACCGCGGTTTTTCTGACCCAGTTTTTCGTACTAATTGCTTTCGAGGATTAGTTTCGTTGCTCCGCGCGCGCCACCCTCCAGCAAAAAGACTGTTGCGCGGCGCGGCAGGCTCGGCAAAGATCGAGTGCTCGTTGCTTGTTGATTCGAGAGTTTTCGCCGTGCTTTTTGCCACGGGCCGAAACTTTTTCCGCGGGAAATTTGAATTTCTCCCGCGCCTTCCACCAACTTCGCCGGCAACGTTTTTAGAAAGGCTTTCCTGCCGGAGAACTTTCGGAGAAATATTCCACGCGAACCATGCCGCCGAGCAGATGGTTCGACTGAATTTATAAGCTTGATATGCTTGACGGGCTAGACGCTAGCATAAGTTGAGACATCGATCAAACGTAACGAGATTTTAATGATTATTTGCATATGGGAGGGTTTTCAGCACTTGACACGTACCTTTTTTCCCAGCCACCCTTTGGATTGGAAACAATTCTCGCTGCTAAGGGCTGAGGATTACAAAATATTAAGGGCTCCCTTTGTCATAATTTCGTAAATGCGTAAAATTTAAAAAATTCACGATTTCATTTCAAGCCTGATAGGATCCAGATTAGAAACTAACTCAATACCGCACGGAAGATACCATTTAATTCCAGTCGGTCCAAATTGGTCCATAAAAATTAATACTCGCTGCTGTCTAGCGACGGCACTAAATTCTGTCCGGATTTTTTTGCAGAAATAAATGTTAAAAGCGAGCGCACGTCACTGGGAATTTTAATTAAAATTTTCGTGACTCGGTACGCAGACCGTATCGACGACCGTATCGAACGAAATAAACCCGGAAACGCTTTATAACATTTAGAAATGATGCGCTGAAGTTCGAGTCTGTCTCGGGGGAGAAAAAAAAACTAGCAACAAAAAGGCACAAGAGGAAACGAATGGCGCACGGAGTTTCATGAGCGTTCTGTACGTTTGTCGCGATATCGCATTTCATTGAATTCACCCCGGCGATCGGGTCTGCCTCTGTAACGACCAACGGCGAGTCGCGAGCGCGATTTTATGAATAAATGATTCCCTTTGAAACGGGAAAAAGTGGGGCCCGCCCGAAAAATCGTATTAATCGAATTCACAGCGACAAATAAGCCCGGCGCAGCGCGGCACTCATTCCGCGCGAGGGTTTATTGCGACAGAAAGCCAATTCATAAGCTCGCGGGGGAGTTGTGTACTGTAAATTGCGCGAACAAACGAAAAACTCGGCAAAACAAACTGACTCCTGCCGCGCATCCCCTCTTCAACCCCCCGCGACTATCACTCTTTCTCTTTTCCTCTCTCCCTCACCGTACGACCAGTCTTTGAACTCGCGACGAACGAGTTAATTGCGCAAACAAGCGCGAACTAAATACTGACAAATATAACCAAGTTATTCGGGGAACAGCGCCAGAGAATTCGCAGGAGCGAATAATAGTGACGTCCCTCCCCCCCACCCTCTCGCCACCCCTTTCGCGAAAATCGAGGGGAAGGGACTGGAGAAATCGACCGTCCCGTGTGTTTGAGGATGCATTTGAAGCTGCTGTTTCCGAGGAAAACACTTAACGTTCTTTTGTCATAGTTCTTATCACGGAATTGTCGGAGCAAAACGGTAACGTCTCGACATACGTATGCGAAAAACTTCGGGGACCCAAATGTCTCTTATTTTGATCTCTCACCGCTGCACAGTGGCCTGGAAACCGCGAAAAAGTACTAAAAAGTCGATTTCGTCAAGTTTAAGATTTCGAAAAAATTTTTTGACTACGTTTTAATCCGGTTAAACGTGTCCGAAGTATGTCTTGTTTGGGCTCGTTTTAATCGGAAAAGTGTCACGAATACGTTGGTGGAAGTCTCAGAAAGAAATAATTGTCGGTGAATTAAATCTAACGAAAGAAGAAGGGTATTTTCTTTTAACCGTACAACTCAAGTATTTTGCGGGCACCGGACACATGTACGTCTACTGCCCGGTATTTTTCCATGAAAATCGTGCAACGTCTCGATTAATAACTGCGGTATTCTCGGTTTTAATACCACGAAATGGTGGCTTTTATTGCTCGTTAGTCCTAGCGTTCTGGTTCGCGCGATCGACATAGAAAACTTTCGTTTCAGAGAAATGTCCGCAGTCTACTTTTCCCGTGATTCACAATAAAACGGAAATTTATTTCGTCGACGAGCGAACGTATTAACTCGAACTTGATAAAACTGCTGAAAGCATTCTCTCGATCGTCGGTCCAACTCATTGCCTGGATGTTCCGTGCGGCAGCGCGAAACGCACGGACGATTTTATGATACAACAACGACGAGTGCCGGAGAGAAACTCGCGGGGTACCAGAGTCCGATGCTCGCCGACAAAGTGAGCGGCTCGTCTGATTATAAACGAGAGCGCGAAATCGCGACGAAAAAACGAGGAGCGCTCGCTCGGCGTTAAAGTCCCGGAGCCCTCTGTCCTGTTGCTCTGCGAACGATTTTGTTAAATTACTGGGAGCCGGCTTTTACATAATGGAAGAGTTTCGAATGAATTACCGTCATCCTTCAGGGCGCTCGCGAGCAAGGACACGACCGACGAAATCCTTTCCAACTCTCGCGAACCCGCGCGCGGAAATTTCCTCGTGGTCGCGACGCGCAAGGCCGGATGCATCGGGCTTCCGTCGGATCGATTTGCGTAATAAAAGATACTTCGTCGGCGATTTATTATTCCGCTGTTCTTGCGGAACTCCGTATCGCGCCCCGCCATTAGGCTACTTTTTTCATTCTGCGGCGCCGGCTGAGTGTTCGACGGAACCGCCAATTTATTACGCCTTATCCGCTCGTTATCCACCACCGAGCTGTAGACAAGCGCGAACGAGATGTCTTCAGTTTTATTCGCGCGTGCCTGCAACAATTTTTGAGATTTCATTGTTCGCGTCGCGCGTTTGTTCTGCAGCTTCGGAAAATGTTTGCCAGGGGGCTGAGGATTGTTTGAACCGTTTCCGTGTCGTCCGCCGTTGTCTTCTGGCCGCGGAATATCGGCCGCCGTAATCGGGACCGTTCAGTTAACGTTCAGCCCCAATTTGCCGTGACTTAACAAACAGACCGCGTAATCAAATTTTACAGTTCCGCGTAAATGGCAATTAGTCACCGCGTTCCCGGCGCATCGTAAATGCATAGGGAAAATTCGGTTCAGGCCGGGCTGCATACCTATCCGCTACGATTCAATCAGAACTAATTACTTGGTTTACGGGGTACAGTCTGCAGAATTTTGGCGTCTCATATATCGTTAGCGGATTCAATAATTGCGTCCATTCCCCACCTCCCTTTCATAATTCTGTCGTGCTCTCTTCCACTGTTTCTGCCACCTCGAATCGAGAGAGAGAGAGAGAGGGAGAAGGGAGGGGATAGCAGGTAAAACGCGGTCGCAATTTGCAGCATCGCTGGCGAAATTCATTTATCAATCGTTTCGAAAAATAAATCGTATAAACCGACGATTAACCCGTCCAATTTGTACTAATTGAAGTTTCGTTTATCACCGCTCATGATCGATCGACGTTAAGCCCCCGGCGGCTCTCTCTTTGTGCCGGGAAATCGTCTTCGATACGCGCGTCGGTGTCATCCATTCGTGTCGTTCGAACGAGCAACACAATTGATTGTCCGCTGAAAAAATTAGCACTCGTTCGAATTGGTAATCGATTTTTCTTTTGCTTGACGCGCGATGAATATTCGATGGCCCCCCCCTCTCTCCCTCCCCCGTGACGTTTATGTTCGTAACTGATTACAATGCGACGCGTGCACGCTTTTTCGGATCAAGTGCATCGCGTGATTAATAGACGAGATAAAATCTTATTATTCTCATTCAAAGTGCAACTCGTTTGAAAGCAGAACGACGTCTTGCACAAATATCGTGCGCATCTCTCTCACGTATATCGAAGCATTACCGTACATTTTTCTAGCTTCCTGAAACGGAGTCGCCAAATCTCCCGGGCCGTTCTAACTCCCCTAAATTGAACAGTGAGGAATTATTTTGAGAAACATAATGGTTGATTTTTTTCCCGATGGACGAGGATATTTTTCCCGGGACCAGCGTTGCTGTTTCCACGGGAGCCGGTTGCACAGGCGTGCTCTAATTTCCCCGGCGAAAGAAGGAGGAAAACGAGCCACGGATCGCTTGCGGTTTGTTTTCTTGGAGCTCGAGTGACGCAATTTCTCGGCTTCCGCGAGACTGCGCTGTTATTCTCTCCCTCCCCACTCCCACCCCTCATTCTTTCTCTCTCGAAAAAAAATGCGTGCGTTAAAAGCGTCATCGTTTCAATCAATTCCTCGCGAAATTCTCCGTCACGATTGATCATTCGACTGACAGAAACAATCGGGCGATCGAAAAAGTCAACATCCGAAAAGAAATATTTCAATCAAAGCTACGAGTCTACCGATGAAATATTTTCTACGTTCTACATCTGCGTAACAGACCGAATTCCGTCGAATCGCTCGAACGAAACTGTACAGAGTGATTCAAACGAATAGAACAGGCCAAAGAAATAATATTTTAGTTTTCCGGTAAGTCAACTGGAAATCGTCAGAATGATTAGGCTAAAAAGTTGCCACTTTTGAGCCCGCCTGTAGCCGGGCAGAGCGATACTCGAGACAAATATCGTTTCCCTTAAGGCGATTAGTGTATTTTATCGAGGAGAGTGTCATTACCGTAAAGCCGCAAACAGCACGGTAAATTTCGTTTAATTCCACGTGAAATTCTGGGTGGGCGTGTGCCAGGGGTAGAGAGTTGCGTTTGCAACGGGACACGAAGCTGCGGAATAGTAGCGGCAAAGTTTACGCGCGGTCCCATAAACTTCTATTGACCCGTGTCTCTAGTCATCACGCGAAAATCGTCGCGTTTTACGGTGGCAGCGTCTGTGACAGCGCGTTGATTAGACGGGACAGGCGTACGAATGTTTTCATTCCCGTTCCCGGATAGACGAAACACAACAACAAACGCTTCGATTGCGCGCACGCTTCGCCGTATAAAACCGATCGGAGCGACGATCGAAATAATGAAAACGAAAATGGCTCGCCTGTAAAGCACAGTATAAAACGAGTTTCGCGGAATTTTTGAAAACCGGCGGAATAAAAATTCGACGAACCGGAAAGAACCGTGGGAGAAAAAATCAGCGGGTAAATATTCTCCCCGCGAGACCGGAGATCCATACTGCGATCGTTAAACCGCAATTAGCGACGATTGTCGAAACGTGATTTCCGACGAAAACGCGAGTGCGCGTGCGCGGCTGGTTAAACGACTGATTTGTCACCCCGTCGACTGTGTGTGTGTGTCGTTTGTTCGGCGACGATGAAATTCGACTAGCGCATTTTTCCTCGATACCACCCCCCTCCACCGGTCGTTACTCCGGCATTTCCACGAACGGGCGCCGCGACGCCGGTAAAAATTAACGGCGTACGACGCTTAATCAGCGAACGAAATCAGTTGAATGTAAAACGAAGTAATCAGCGGCGATTGAAGTGGGCCGGCCCGGACGGACCGACTCGGCCCGTTCACGCGAAATCCAATAACCGCCGTGTATCCGGTGTCATAAATTTCCATTAGACTGTTTGCTCGGTTATTTTCTGCGCGTTTCGCTTCCCTGCGATCATGCCAAAATTATTTATGCGACCGAGCATCTCGACGCGCAAGATTGCAGCACTGCAGTTCGGATTCAGCATTCTCGATACATGTCGACGACACGGGTCGTGTATCGTTCAGGAGACATATCCGAGCCGTGGTATGTTTGTGTAGTGGGGATAATTACGCGACGTTTATGGTGCAGGCCTTGGCGACGTATACAGAGAAATCACTGGTATAATTTTTCTTCCTTTTCGCGAAGGATTTACAGTGGGCGGGCCAATTATGATTTCGTCGTTTTGCAATTAAAGCTATGCAAACACGGTCTTGCGAGATATTACTACATAAATTCATTCGCGTATGCGCATACTTAACCCAGACCCAATTATGAATTCTTGTTTCACAATTACGGAAACCGTAAACATGGTTTTGTGGAAAGTTATTCAATAAATTAATTTATTTATGCGTGCACGCACTCTGGTACAATTATGGCTCCTTGTTCCGCAAATATGGGAATTGCAAACACGGTTTCGTGGAAAATTATAGGATCAATTCACATATTTATGAGAATATTTCAAGAAAATTCACGGAATATCACGAAAAATTAACAATTTTCGCTGAAAATTTTAACATCATGTTTGCCTACCCAATTAATTATACGGACGAACCTAACTAAGCGTAGTAAATCTTTCTAGCGTGTTTTACTTGCTATTTATTATTAAAGATTTTTGAAATTGCAAAATAGATTTTCAGGTGTTCCAGAAAATTTGCAGGGTGTTGGTTTTACAACGACGGCACGTTCCATGTTTTCATTCTTCGCAAAACATCTTCGTTAATGATACTGGGACGCCTTTTCCCGCGGCTCATCTTCAAGTCTCTCATCTCGTATTCTGAATTTTTTTAACCACTTCTGCAAGCTACATTCTCTTACACAATCAGTTTGCTATGCCGCGGAGGTTGTCGGGACCGGCTCGCTGACCTTTGCTCCGTTTTCTAACAAGTTTTTGGTAAAAATGTTGAGCCTGGAACTCGTTGTACTAACTGATGAATTCCAAGTTTTTCTAGCCACCCCTCGATGCGCACCACTAATAAAAATATGATAAAACACACCGGACGTGCAAAGTGGTGACCGTAAAGAAACTTTTCGAAATACCTACAAGGGTGTCAAAAGTTTTCGGTCGTACATATTTTTTCACCATGTACAGCAGCGGACCAACACCTCGATGTATTTTTCTGTCACATGCTCGTGGAGCTCTAGAGCACCGTCGTCATTTCCGGTTTGTGCTCGACGTTATTGATAACTCATGAATTTAGGCTTATCAGCGGGAGAATTTAGTATACTTCATTTTTCCATCTCCTTCATCCTTTCCCGAGAAACCTCCCCCTGGATGCTCTCCGCCAGTTTGTACTTTACGTCTTCCCTTTCAATTCCCTGCAACCCTTTTCCCCCGTAAATTCACTTCTGCCCTTCGCATCCTTCGAGCAGGGCTCCCCTTCTCTAAATCAACTTCTTCCCATACCACCCCTAGATCTTTCCAAACCCTCTTAAATCCTCCCGCCCCTTAATAACAAACGAAACAATCGGCAAGAAACTTTCAAACTCTCAGCAAATATAATTTTATGCGCCTCTTATCGACTGTTACGATCATGTATGACTGTATTTACACGTTGTACACGTCACCGTTTTCAATTTATCGTTTAAAATATTTGTCAGCGCTCGTGGCGTCGACGAGTTCATTAAATATTTTTTCGTACGGCATTTGTTCTATACTAACCGAATCATTTGACCACGAAACGTTCGCCCGCGGCGGCAATGTAAAATATCGAGAGGAGAATTCGGTTGATATGGCCCCGTTTTTATTTTCATTTGGAATTAAATTGACACAGAACAGCCCGAGGCACTCGTTCTGCTGTGCAAATTATGGCCGAACGGCGCACCGATATTTATTTGCTGGCGAAACAGGCGAAAGTCGAGAGCACGGAGGGGGTGGGGGTGAAACATTGAAACGTTTCGGCGAGTGGACAGGATCTGTCGTCGCGGCCGATAGACGACGAGTTTCCACGTCTTCCAGGCCGACATCGCTCAAGGGGACTCCGGTATAGATACATGTATATTATGTATATATATATATATATATATATATATATGTATTTTATACGAGGTCTTCTAAAGACGACCGCACGTCGCGACGTCGACGACTTTTAACCCCCGGATTCATAAATATTCGTTTATGAGCCGTTCCTTCGCAGGCGCTTCCGTGGCCGAGTTACATTTTATGCATTTATAACGCCGCAAAGAGGTCTGTAAAAATTCTATTTGCTGAACGACGGGATGGACCAATAGAAATTTTCGGTTTACGGGCGGCCGTATTACCGAAAACCGGAAACTGTACTCCGCTCGAGATGATACTCTTGTGAGATTAGTAGTATAAGATCGCCCCTAGTCTGGCAAATGCAACGACCTACCTCCTCGCCTTCCTGCACTATCGATGAAATTAAAAGCTTTTTCTTCACCCTATCGGTGCGGCTGAAAGATGCTAAAAGCGTTTCACACGACAAATGTAACGCACACTTAGAATTTTAATTATTCGATGTTGGAATTGTTAAGCAAGTAGAATAACGTCTGACAAAGGAAGTGGAGCAGAACAGAAACTGGCCAGGCAGGTGGGAACGCAAGATGCGTCGGACGAGTAGAGATAGGATCGTGTACAGACAATTCAGTAGAGTAGGTCAGTCTGTTTACAGACACTGTGGAGTACAATTCCGCCCAAGTTATAGGAAAACAAGATCGGACTGTTAGCGGCAAGCAACAACGGGCCATTTGTGCACCAGAAAGTGGAATGTGCCGGCCATTAGTCAGACGCGATACATTTTTCCCGAAACTTCTCTAACTAGCACGGTATCAAAACAGGAACACACAGCTTGTTCCACTGAAGCATGCCAAAACTAATTGTACTTCGTTCTTGCATTTGTTAAGGCAGACTTTTTTAAAATAATTATCCCTTTCTTCTTTAGAATGGAATTGTGTGGAAATGAGGAGATAGCTTAAACCTTTTGGAAGGAACAAGTGAGGCATCGCTAAATAACAATAATAATACGAACGAATGCACCGCTAAATATCCTTCGGTGCGCATAAAAGTGAAATAAACCGAGAAATTAAGTCCGCAGTGAAGCGAACTCGAAAATAATACGAAATCTACATGAAATTTAATCGAAATCATTATTCTACGCGATTTTATCGTACAAAGATACGCAGATAATAATGGAAAATAAATACAATTGCTTTTGGGCTCGCTCACGGGTGAAATTGGTCGGTTCCGCGGGCTGTAATAAGCGAGAAGCTCGCGCAGGAAAAGCATAACTGTTAGTTCCACGGGCCGAAAGGCAAAAATTATGGTCGCCGCCGCGTAATTTCTGCGGGCGCGTTTCGAGGATCGTGCAGGTTTACGAATCCGATCGTTATATGTCGAAGTTCGACCGCGATTTCGGCAACGATACGGTCGTCGTTGCCGACATGCATGTTCCCTCCCCGTCGAAAGTTGTCGGAAACACGGCCGGGCGCCTTCGGATCCCGGCAATGTTTCCAACTTCGATTATGCCCGGCCATTCGTTACCCTATACTGATTTAGCTAATCGCAGGTTCCACTTGGGAAGTTGCTACAGCGGGGCGTCGTGTAACACGCCTCGATATTTGCGTTTACGCCGGGACCGCAATGTTCATTACCGCCCGGCGGACCGCTCGCTCTCATAAATTCCGCTCCCGAAAACTCTACTTTCGATTTAATGCGAACGGTCCCGGGGAATTTCAATTTCCCGCCAGACCGTGCCCGCGCTGCCCGTTCTTTTCCCGACCGTTTGCTTTCGAATAAATTTATTGCGCCCGCGAAATTCTGCCGCGAAACAAAACGCGCCTAAAAACATCGATAAATGAACAATTTCCGTATAAAATAGTAATTTAAAAACCGTATTCTCAACCCCAGCTATCGGGGTTGTCCGAATATTTAGAGAAACATAGTCGAGGGAGTTTTAATTAATGTTTAGGGAATTTTTTACGCGTGTTGTTTCACGGAAAATTTCAAATCAAAACGTCCAAGATGTTTTTCGTAGCGGACGCCCGTAGACGGCAATGGATTCAGCCCGAATAAATCCTCGCTCGTTTGAAGCTCGCCGAGCTCCTCGTCAGGACGTCTCGATCGTTCCCGATTCTAATCCTTGTCCGACGAAACGTGCCGGTCGCGTCGACGAGGCTTAAGAAGACGCTCGTACTCGAATCCGGAAGAGTCGACGAGGCCATTAAAATTTTATGCGACTGCTTCGCACCGACCGTGAACCATGATTCGACGTATTTTACTAGCTCCTTCGAGGCGGGACTGATTCCGGATCGTAATAACGACTCGTCGAACTCCTTTCTACCGGATCTTTACGATCCGAGAGACGGAAACGCACAAACGAGAACGGTGTAATTTGTAACGCGAGAACGAGAAAATTCGCTTCCCCCGTAATTGTTGTCCACGCACAACCGGGATCCGAGGATCTACGAAGCGTTCACGTCGTTGGGAAAATCGCTGGAAATCGATGAGAACGAATTTCATCGAGTTCCATTTCTCTTAATCTAGCCATCGATATGGGAAATGTCACTTTATTCTGCTTCGGTTCCTCCAAACTGATCCATAAAAATAGGAATTGGCTTCGAAGGATCCGCAATCTATCCGTAAGCTTCGAGGTGAGCCGATGGATACAGGTTAACGTCATTTTTCGTATGGCAGCAGCCGGGAATAGAGTGTATCTTAAAACAATCATAAAATTTCATATTCTCGAGTTTAACGGCCGAGATAAAGTTCGAAGCACTCGTATCGCATTCTAGTAGTATAGAATGGTTTGTAGTCGACGCCCGGGAAATGTACGGGGTGGGTCCGACGAACCATCGATTTTCTCCAAAACCACAACGTCTATCAATTCCGTTTCACAATATCAACTCGAATGCTTTAGTGTGCGATCAATTTTCGACTTCTAGACGCTTCGAATACTTGAAATCCTTCAACGAAAAAATTCTCGGCCTCGATTGCGACAAATTGGAGCAACGTAAAAATTCATTCCCTTTCTTAATTAGTCCAATACTTACGTTATTCAATTTATATACTGTACAGGTCGCTGTCGTGCCAACAATTGTTATTGTGACTACTGGCTTGTTCGCAATGCGACTCGGACGAGTCGTCAGGAAAGTAATAGCGATCCATTCTGGAGGCGATGCTTCAGGATAACGGGGCATTTTAGGCACACGATTCCGTCAGAACTTTATATCCTGACGTTCTGAAAAGGGTGAGACATAACTTCCAAGAAACACGTAAGAGGAACTTCGTTTTCTCGACGCCGTGTACATCGGGCGCGTTTGGAATTTCAAATAACAGAAACTTTATGAAACGTTACACCGCGGATCGGTGCGTGGATCGATAATGGTGGATGTTAAAAATGGACGGTCCGGGGGGTGGGACTCGAACTCGAAATTCCGCAGTCCAATCTTTTCCGTTGCCCGGATGGGAGCGATGGTTCGACGTTCGCCGATTTAATCAAAATACCAAGCAATAACTCTCCAGGGGGTGGGGGGTGCGGGGTGGCAGAACTACAGAAAACGAAGAGTGTTCTACCGGCGCGAATGAAAATACACGGACGGGTCTCGCGAAGCCCGGCGAGCGCCTGGTTCATCTGAAGAGGAAATACAAGAGGAATCTCTCTCTCGTGTGCTCGCGGATAAGATATACTTAACAAATTAATAAAACTCTATGGGCCACCCCTACGCAGCCGACGGACGAATCAGCGTCTGTACGGTTCTTATAGCGTCCGTCGATATTCCCGTGGCTATTATTTCGAATGCTATCCGGACGCCGCTCGAAATTCACATTTAATTCAACGAACAGCAGAGAGACGAGATGAAACTTATAAAACGAATATTCTCCTGCGAACGAACGGGCACGGTTGCTCGTTCGGAATCGTTCATCAAACCTGACGTATTAGAAAACGTTCATTTACATCGATCGTCGACCAGCTTTAATTGGAGTCGAGCGAGGGGAACGGTGTCTGGTCGCAGGCGGGTTTGTTCTACTTATTTTATACATTGCCGTTACCTTCGTTTAGCGGTTTCTACACTTGTTCCGAAGGCGTGCTTTTATCGAGGACTTTCAAGCTTTATTTAGCTACGTGGTTCACAACCCTTTGCTCTCCGGCTGTGTGGAGAATATTTCAATATTTCAATATTATTTTAAAACTGACCATTTTGAATTACTTTATGAAAATAACGAGAACGTGTTACCCACATTTTTAGCAATATTTTAAAAATAATATATACCCAAAAATTTGTCATGGATGTATCTTTAGAGTCTTAATAATTGTAAATTAGTAATATTAGAACCCGTCATTGTGACGGGTCCCTAGTGTCAGTAGTAATAATGGAATTTTGCTGTTCTTTTTCTTTTATCCTGGAACGAAGTGGAAGAAGTCAATAAACTCGCAAACATTTTCAGCGGGTTGTTTCCTCGGCGAGGACGCGGCTATAAAAGCATACGGTTTCGAATCGGTGTGGGTGACGCACGTAACGCAGAACGCGATACCGAAAGTTCTCTCGCGAAACGTGGATACGTACGGCAGTAATAAGATCCCGTCGATTCATTTGACGGAATTCCTTTGTGCGGCGCGTTCGTGCCATTCCATGGTTCGCGGAAAAAGGGGCAGCTGACGAGGTTTCCATCGCATTCTCAGATTTAATTACACCGGCGCGGAAGAAAGGTGGTCGGGGACAATAAGTTCGTGAAGGGCTGCGAGTCAGGGGCGAGGCGAAGCGAGGCGAGGCGAGGCGAGGCGTCGCTGGCAAACGCCACTCGGCGTTGAGCAGCTTAATACAGTTCCCCTGGTCGCAGGGAGACGATTCGAGGCTCTCGACCGTCTACAAAAAGGTCCCGCGGGTCCCGTGGGTGAGCGCGATCAAAAGTGCCGGCGCGACTGTGCGGGGAACTTCATCAAAGTTGCAGGCGTTCGATGTCGGGCGGTCGAAAGCGGGACCAGAAGTGAAAGAGAAAGAGAAAGAGAAAGAGAGAGAGAGAGAGAGAGCCGGCTATCTTCTGAGTGGCGTTCGACGAGCGGGATAAGCCGGCTCGCCGTTGGGAAGGATGGATGGGTCAGGCCGGGTCAAAGAGAGACACCGTGAGAGCCTTCGAGTCCAAGTTTCAGCTCGTTTGGTCGGGCGCGCGCGGAGGTGCCAGCCCGAACAAACGGCAAAGTGGTTGCCGCGGCGTCGATTCGACTCGCAAGTTTCCAGCTGGAACGGGCGAGAGCTTAACTCCCTCTCTCTCTCTCTCTCTCTCTCTCTCTCTCTCTCTCTCTCTCTCTCTCGCTCCCTTTCTCTTCTGGTTTTAGGTCTGGGAACCGTGGCGATGCACCCACAGGAACAGCACAGGGGGTGAACGCAGCGAGATGAGACGCCATGAGACGCGCCGTGCGACGCGTCGCGGCGCATGCACACGATGACGCGGCGCATTAACCACCACGGGAGCTTTGTCTGCTCGGGATTGCGTGACGCGCAGCTTTCAAGATCAAACTTTCATCTCACCGCCCCGGCGGCTACATCAAACATTTTCGCCGGAGAGCCGACCGAGAGATGCGGGCCGGTTACACTACCCCCCATCCCCACCCGACAAAAGAGCCGCTTCTTTGCTAATTTGACCGCGAAGGAACCGGATAGCTGCGCGCTAATGAGCCTCGCACAGGGTTCCGGACTCTCTTCCGAAGAGGGAGAATCCGCTTGAGAGACTGCTCTCTCTCTCTCTCTCTCTCTCTGTGTGGGAGGGCGTGTTTTGTCCGTATAGAAAGTGCGATCCGCGCGGTCATTAGGCGGACAAGGGAAATATGAGAGTTCTTAATCGGACAAGTGAAATACGACCGCCCGGATGAGCAGAATAGACGTCTCTCTCAGCGAGAGATAAAAAGGTAATGAGAATCACCGCGACGGTGACTGGAAGCCTGGTGTTCAGCGGGAAACGTTTTTGCTCCGAGGAGATGAACGTGTAATTAGTCAGACTTCGATTGATACTGTTTTGGTCTTCCGAAATTCCAGAAAAATCAAAGAGGATCCATTACAGTTTGAGACGGAAGTAGAAGAGTGCGTGATTAGTCTGACACCGGTTGATAATGTTTTGGTGTTTCCAGGGTTGGGAAAGCAGGCTTTGATCCTTCAGGAAATTTGGAAAGCATCTTCCACTAACAGAGCTTTTAAAGGAGAACAGCTTGAGTAGTAATTGGACCATTGTCTGTTAAAAAAATAATGGAGGTATACCAAACGAACTGAGAAACTCAAGAAGCTAGGAAAGGATATCCCTAACTTACTCTGTTTCAGTTTGGTTGTGGATATTTCATAAGTCACAACAAATAGGGGACGATTCAACGTGAAAACATAAGTGAAAAGTGTACAATATACTTTTTTACACGAGGCTCCATTTTCTAGAAGAGCGAGCTTCAAGATGAGCAAAGCACTCAGACCATAAAATACGTAATGGATGACGTGTCTGATCTTGACGTACCATTTCTACTTCGCCTATTGTACTGCATTTCTACTCGATGAATTTCGAGGCTGCATTTTCCTGAAAACGAAATTATATGCGAAAAAATGTTACTGTACATTTTTCATATCGGAACACACTATAGAAATAGAAAAGTAATAGTTGGAGAAATAATTAAAATAAATGTCATTTAGGGGACGATCTAATATCTTCTGCAGGAGGGATCGAAGACTTCGGAAAACAGGCTGGTTGATTTATTATTATTTGGGGCACTGCGCGACGTTGACAGCCCATTACAAGCGTAATTATTTATAATTCCTCTGTACTCGTTTGTCCGGGGATTCCGTTTCCGGTGCGTGGGAGTAATCGAAACGGCGGATTAAGGACAAACAAATTTCCAGAGGAAGAGTGCGCGCGTGCAGCTAATAAAGGATTAATAATAATTTAAATATTGACAGGCAACCAATGCAATTCGCTGCATTACCCGGCAACAAACAAAATGGCCGAGACCCGAGGTATTCGACGAACACGGGTCCAGAAATGCGATTAACAAGGCGGAATGGAATAATTGAGAAGTTTATTGGTGGACGTGTGGCCCGTTAATTAATTATGTCCCGTTGAATCGGATGCAATCGGTTGCAGCGGCTTGTGAAGTATTCAACGAGATACCTTTTGCTTCAATATTAATTACTCGAACGAGCTACGCAACGAGTAATGTTCTAAAAACGATACGTTAATCGGCGGCAATGCGAAAGCGACCGGATGGAAATGTGGCTGAAAAAGTCAAGCTAAATAGAACGGTATACGTGTAGATATGCATGCAGATATACATGTACACAGATGTACACATCTAGCTAGTAAATTACACCCGACTGACCATCGAAAGGTGTTTATTCTACTTGTCTGACTAATGGGCGTCCTATTCCACTGCGGACCCGATCGTTAATCTGTAGCGCACAATCGGACATTTAATTTCCCCGACTATAGATAAATCGTTTACCTTCTTGTCTGATCACCCAAGTTATTACTACTTGCACGACTGGTTACTGACCTTATTCTACTTATCTGATGCCGATGGTAATTTCATTCTACTGCTCTGACTGATCGGAAATCTTATTTCCCTTTCTCGTTTGATTAAAAATCCTATTCCCCTGTCGTATCTCGTCACATATCTTACTCCACTTTTTTGCCTACTCGGAAGAAACTGTACCGGGTGTCCTAAAAGTATCAGGTCAGAGGGAACAATTTCTTATGTAACGTCCTGCGTTTATTCCCCTAATTTCTGGGACAGCGACGTTCGATCGCGTCGCAGCGAGGCAGTCGCTCGAGCATTCGTGTCATCATCAGCGACACTCATTACCCTCATTGTCCGACTAAGAATACAATCTTGTCCCAGTTGCCTGACCAAGGGCAGTCCATATTCCACGCGTCTTTTCAGACACCCACTCTCGTTTCACTTGTCTGGTCAGGGGCCTGTTCCACTTCCTCGCAGCGAGCCTAGTTCCACTTACTTAATTAAACAAATACTCTCCTAACGTTTCGCAACATATTGTTGGCGTTCGAGGTATATACGCGGCACTCTTCTCCCTCGAGTAGCAGCTCGCAAAGTTCTCGTCTTCCATATCTGTGCGAGGAGAAATACCCAGAGATAGAGAGAGAGAGAGAGAGAGAGAGAGAGAAATGAGAGAATGGTTGTCGAGTCGTATTCCCGTTAAATCGAAGCCAATTCCGAGACTCCACCGACACGGGCACGAGCCAATCAACATTTCTCGCTGGCAAACTGCGCTCGTCGAGGAATCGCGTCAGACTCGCATATTTCGGGAGGAGTCGTCGGTAAACGCGAGCGTATGCGAAACGCGAGACACCGAAAGCGAAACGCGCGAGGCGTGCAAAGTAAATACGCCGTCTGAAACATGCAAACGCAATCTTCGATCTGAAATTGTTGTTTCTCTTAAGTTAATGGTTCCTATTTTAAACAAGTCTTCCTTTATAATGATGTTTGCTCGTACAAAGGGAACATGTTTTGCTCAGACATTCTTTCCGCGTCATTACAAACGACAGAAACATTTTAGATTCTAATTTTAGATGAACTGACTCTGATGAATTTCCTTAGCAGGCGCATTTGCTTCCAGTTTCCACGTACGTATCACCAATTAAGACGAGTTAACTAACGGCAAACTACCCGATGTGTGCAGCTATCGTCTGCGACAAACTAAAACTGATCAGTAGACTGCGGACTTTAATGAATTATGCTCCTGATCGGCTCAACGAAAAGCTACGAAAAAATTCATGAACGTTCCTCCTAGTAGCGCACACGACAGTGAATTATTTCAGAATTTTTGCTTGCAAAATCGATTTTTGAAAAAATCGGAAAGTGTCTCTAGTAGAAAGCCATCGAGGATAATTGCAAGACCGAGTCGCGAATGAATTCGCCCGGGCTAATAGCGCGAGGGGATTTTGGTCGCGGTGCAGGATGGGAACTGGCGAATTTTTTCAAACAGGATCCCCGGGCCAGTGTTTTCGCCGGGAAGTCGGCTTTCGTGCTACGTAACTCACAATATAACGCGGAGTTGTTTTGCCGGACTTTTCCGCCGCGCGTGGAACGCAACCGAGCGAGTACAAGATGCAACGAAATCCTCGTGCAAAAAGCCAAAGCGCGCCGGACTCCTACCGATGCGAAGCAATAATTTCTCCCTGTTTTCTATCCCCTCCCACATTCCTTTTTTTTCACTTTTTCACTGCCCCCTCCCTCGCTGCTGTTTCCTTTTTTCTGCATGCCGCCGGCCAACAACGTTAGAGACGAGCATAATTCACGCGCTGCCCCCGACGAACGATGAATCAATGGATCAACGAAGTTCCCGAGTTTTTTGCCCCCGCTATGCACGCGCGAAACAACCGCGCTGATTTCAATTAGCATCGCGCGGCCGTTCGCCTCGCCGGCATTATCATTTATGATTCCCGGGGCCCCTGGTTTTCTCCGGCGTCCACGGTCCTACAGTTCGCGAGCGGAAATTGCTCGCGTATCCTCGACGACCCTCGGACTATATAGACCCCGCCTCGCGACCCGCTAATTAGGCTAATTGGTTGTTAGCGGGAAGAAAGTATTCGGAACGATCGTTCGCTAAGTAGCGGCCGCGATAAATGGAAAATTGTTGCCGATTGTTCGAGCGTGTTTCCCTGCGATTCGTTCCAGCTCTTCGCGAGGAACATGCCAGGAGAAACTGGAGCATCCAGGCGGAATTTCAAGTGTGTTGCAAATAGACTGCAACGGGATCTTTATGCGAAACAAAAGTAGTCTGTGGAAATTGTACGAAACGGTGTCGAAATAGCCTTGCCGTTATTGCTCTAACGGCTTTGTCGGTTTCAGGGACGTTACCGACGAGCCGAGTAAAAAGTTCTCTCCGTCTTCATAAGTTTTAGTAACTTGAAAATATATTGGCGTCTCTAAATTCTCTTAGTCTATTTTAATTCGTGTCTGCTCCTAACACTCCAACGAAGAAACGGAGATCAGGTAGAGCGCTAGAGGGGGAGAGGGAAGGGGGTTCGATAAAGAAAAAAGGAAAACAAGAATGATCAGAGCCGATGGTTGCCGAGCAGAAGAGTATAAAGTTCGATCGTGCGCGCGGTATACGCGGCGTAAAAATGGCGGGCGTAAAAAGACCAGAAGGAACGACCGGGGATAGGGTGGAGCGCGAAGAGCATGTCCGCGCATTGTGTGCACGACCCCCGGCAGCACTGCCGCCGCGAAAACAAAAGTTTCAGCCCCTTCTGTGTAGGCTTCTGCCGCTTTAGTCGCTCGAGGGAATAGCTTTCCGCTGAAGCGTCGGAGAGACTCGAATTCCGACGCGATGCGACGCGACGCGACGCGCAGAGCACTGCCCCGAAATTGCACCGTACTGCGCTTCAACAGCGCATCCTTTTCCCTGGCTGCCCCCTCCCCCGACGACCTGCTTTCTCACCTACCCCCACCCTGTCCCCGTTCACCCCCGTTGGCAGTTTTTCAACCCCCTTTCTTGATTCTTTTTTTCGGTCATGGATTCGCCGAGAAGTCGGTCTGCGATATTTATCGACGAATTCTCGCAGCGAGATTTTCGACGCCTTCACACCCGGAAGATTGGTAGTCGCATGGAAATTCCTTTCTACTGTCTCGAATCGCACCTGGTCGTTTTTCTCATAAATGCTTGAAATCTGAAGTCTAGCAGTACTAGAGTCTACTGTAGTAAAAGAGTGAGTCCCCAGGGACGAAGAAACCCTTGGCGATTGCTCGATAGATATGAAGGTTGCACCGGTTTCCGTACAAATTGACGAGGGTGGGTCGCTGGGAAAGCGGTGGCCGGGTGATAGAGGAGCACAGGCGCAAACGGGGATCGGTCGTTGGAGCAGACACAGGGATCGTTTCGTGCAGTCGTCGATCGCCGGGATAAATGTATCCCGACGCGTTTGACCGGGGAATTTTTCAACAGCTGCCCGGCCGCGCGCCTGGATCGCGTTCCGAAAATTCGAGACCAAAGCAACCTGGAAACCGACCGAGCACGGCCGCAGAGCAGCGTATATCGGTTTCCGTGGGAGAGAGACCGGGTCGCGACGGGTGCCCGACGGAAAATAAAATGTCGATAGAAAGTTCCGACGTGACGTTTACCGGCCCTGTCCGACGTCTCGAAATACGATGAACGCGTGCACGATGCCAGATAGATCACAAGCGTCAGGAAATAAGCTTCGCGGGGCCGGGCCTCGGGGCCGTCCGCAGAGTTTCCCAGATACCAGTTCCATTATATGTCACGTTTGCGCCGCGTACGTCCGAGCCCGTTTCCCCCGGACCAAAGAATTTCTCTGGTTCAACGCGGGAAATTAATTTCCTACGAGAAGCTCGCACGCAACTGAATCTTAGCTCTCCGGAAATCTTGCGCACGCCCGGCGTCCAGATTGGATTGAATGAAAAATCGAAAGGTCGCCGTTCACTATCCGTCCGCATTCTAACGCGAAGCAGAAACAACATCGAGCAATTTTTCGTCTCCTTTTTCTAGCGAAAGGGAAAGAATAACGTTGGTAGTATGATTTTGAAGGACGCGAAAATCGCGAGTGCTCAACTTCGCGTCGAGCCTAGGCGAGTATGCTAGACGGATCCGCGAGCGTCTGTTGGCAGTCAGTGGTTTCCGGCTTGTCGAGTGTCCCGCGCCGAGTGCATGACACGTTCAGACCCCTAATCCGACGAGTTTGCCGGATTCGTTCGTTCCCGGGAACACTTTGAGGCCTCTCTCTCCCCGGACGAGTATCGCGCGGGACGCAAAGCCGTGGCGAGCCTTAACGAGGTGTTACAGCGTTCCCGGCTGCGCCCCGGATCCATCCCCTTGAAACTCGGTAATTAATCTCCGGATGCCAACTAGGTTTCCGTTTCGTGCATCGCGTGGCTCGACGCCCCTCTGAATAGATCCTCTACTCAAGACCCACCGTTCCCCCTTCGTACTCGGGCCAGCTGCCGGCCATTTTTCGGCTCCACCTCTTCATCTTTCCACCCCCTCCCTATGTGAAGGGTCGCACGACCCTAGGAGGTGAACGCGCGAAAGCGACGGAATTCGCGATACAATACCCTGCTGCTGCACGCTCTTCGAGCTGTTTCGCCCTTTGCCCAACCTTTGTCCCTTGATTCTTCATCTTCGGAGTTGCAAGCGCGTTCGACCCTCCTTCTAAAGATCAGTTAACAAAATTAATTTTATGAAAGAAAAAAAGAAGAAAAATATCAATCGCATAAGGGGTTGGAGATCATTTTTATGAAAGAGTGATCGTTGTTCTCACCGAGTAATTTCCATTCATCCGGCTTTTATGAAACAACGTATTCCCCAGACTTCATCATTCACCGAATATAATCCTCCCCGGCGGGTTCATTATTCACGTTCCCGCAGAATAACTCGAAAAACAAGGGCAAACAAACTCATTGTCGCCGTGAAGAACTTAATCGTCTATAGAGCACAGTCGAGTCTTCATTGAACTCCATTAATGCCTCGTTCTATTGTGCGCTCCCCGGTACTATAGCCATTTCGACTGCGTAAAATCCGGTCTCCCGTGATAGCGGAACAACTAGAAGAAGCTTAACGATATAACTGAAATAACTTCGCAAGTTCGCTGGGAAACGCATTTCTCTCTCTCTCTCTCTCTCTCTCGACGATTCTATTTGGCCCCGATCTAAAATCCCGTGGAAATCGGTTCGCGAAGTTCGTCGAGGAGATTCCTCTCGAAGAGTGCCACGTGTAGCCCAGACCAGGTATCGCAGCATTCCGGGGCACCAGTATTTTCGCACCTTTCACCGGGACTCCGTGGATCGAACGGCCCACTAAACCGACTCTCGTAAACTGGGCCCGCGCGCTCCCAGAAGCCCCCATTCCTTTCCCTTATCGCGCGATAAACCTACCCCCACCGGCAAGCCTTGTTCCCGTTCTCATTGCAAACTTTACGACACGTCTTAAATCGAATCGGCATGCCAGACGAAGGAGACCGGCTGCGAGCCTCGGGCCCGTTCGTTTGGAAATCGCCCGGACGCATCCTCCGGCACCGCACCCAGCCCCCGAAGATCCATTTTTTATGCATCCCCCGCAACCCCAGGCGCTTTATCGACCGGTCGACCCGACAGCTTCTCCGCAAACCGTCTCGTTTACACTGCGATCCGACGCTTTTGTTTCCGAGTTCTTCGCCCCGACTTCTTTGGAGACTACAGCCGCGGCAATATGTACTCGCATACGTATCGCGCGGCTCTCCAAAAAAACGTCGACCTCACCGACAATCGACAAGCAGTTCTACGACAGGAAAACAAATTTTTATCTATCTCATGAATTTAACTTTTTCAGTATTATATGTTGTTTGAATTTTTCAAAGTGGGAACAACGCTATCATTATATTTTTGTGTTTTTATTGTTGCGAGATTCTGCAATAAATAGTTCCTCCACGTTAAGTAAGATTTTTCTAGGTTTGAACTTCCGTGGTAGGTAATTAACTATGAAAATAATTGTGTCAGCACGGATCGGACTGCGTCAAAATAGAATCTGATTACGTGCTAATCATGACGTTTGAAATGTAGCTGTTAATTTGATATGCTGCTTCCTATAATTGTTGATTGCAGTCCATTGTAATTATCTCAATCACGATTCTAGGTCAGTAACAATTAACGTTTGCGGAAAGTGATTGCTAACCGGAATTAACTAAATATAACATTTTAATTGTTATCAATAGACTGCAGACTTTATAAATTTGTCGAGCGCAACTGCACGGAATTAATTACACGTGGACTTTAATAATATTTGCTACCGGCTTCATTTTCCTATTAATTTCCCGAAACCGCACAAACTGACATATGTTCGTACCGAACGAGCATTCGTATAAATGCGTATCTAGAACGTATAATACTTGAAATATCTTGTTTAATTTCAAACAGACAATATTTCCCAATAGAGATCCAAATTATTAACGTTTCTTGTTTACTCAATTTCTTTCTCCCTTAATCTCTTCATTGAAACTGTGATAAAGCGAACGATCCCGCTGTCAGAACGAACAGTTAATTTCTCGCAACTCCACTCATCCTCTCTTTTTCCTCACGCTCTGTTTATTTGCAAACGGCGTTAGCAGGTGGCAGATAAATAAAGGAAGAAAAGATTTCGCAATCCGAGAACGTTCTGGGAATCGAATTAACGCCGCCGCGGGATGCTCGTCAGATTCTAATTAGTGTTTTTTCGCTGGCGTCTCAAGGAATCCTAATGATCCTCCGAACGTTCCCGGAGAATCCGCGAGAATTGTCTTCCCGAAATGCTCTAGAGTGCACTAGAGAGACAGAGAGAGAGAGAGGGAGAGTTTCATGTGGTAGTACATTCAAATAAATGCAAAATTGGAACCAGAAAAAATAGATACAGATTTTTTGAAAGCGATTAAAGAATCGCAAAATCTTGTGTTCCAAAAACACAAGGGGTGGGACAAAAATGAATTTCCCGCAACAACAGCTTCAAGAAGGCGGCGGTAATGATCTCACGCATCGCAGAAATAAATCCGACGACAGGCGAGCGCATAAATCGTCGCCGCGAGTGCATGGATCGCTCTCGAACAGAGCAGATTTCACGGGCGGATCGTTCGAACTTTTGACGAAGCCGTGGCGCGGTACCCGGCCGGCAAAACAACAACTCGCGGAGGAGGAAGCGTATAGATCAAGCCGACGAACGGCCGAGTTTTTCGGAGACACGCTGCATAAATCGCAGCGTGACGAGCGAACTTTTTTGTTCGGCGAGTTCGGGCGCGTACTGCAGGCCCGGTGCAAGAGTGCAAGAGTGCAGAGCGGAACGGAGCGTGACCGCCGAGCTGGTGTGCAACTCGGACCGGAAGAAAAGTCGTTGGCCAGGTGTCGATCCGTGAATTACGATGCGTGCCGTGTTCTGCAGGTAGTGCACCCTCCGGAAACGTGCAACCGAAACGAAAGCCCGGAACCACTGGTTTTTCAAGCGTAATTGAATCCGCCTGAACTTTTGCCGAAAAGACTCGGCGCCGTAGACTTTGTTGGACAATGTACGTTTTGCACACCCTGTATGTTGGACGCGTCCTCTAATGGTAATTTCGGCGTCGGAGAGAAGGCAAGCGAGACGTTTGAACTTGCGGAGGACTGCGCTTCTCACTGAAAAGTAGGTTGTCAATGCGGAAGCGGTATCGGAGATCAACGCGTCCCATGAATCAGTGGCGTCGTTAATCCACGTGTCGATCTGTCATTGGTCGGCGCATTATCACGTCTCGACGCGACGCCAGTAACTACCCTTCCGCTATGCTGAATGCTCCGGGGTACGGACTAATAATCGTCAACGACAACGGTACTGATTGCAAAAATGATAACGAGAATTTCTAGAGAAGAACTATAGAGTTCAACAACAATTGTATCCGCAGAGGACCAATGCGAAACGAAAATTTTCATTAGGAAAATAATTTAGCTGCCGTAAATATTGTATCGTTTAATTGAAAGCTGTTTCGTCGCTGTACTAAAATATCTTGAGTTATTAAAATATTTTTCCAACATTTCATCCTCGGCGATTCTCCCCGTGTCGGTGCATATCAGATATCTTTTATTTATTCGCTGGAAAATACAATATCAGATATCCAAATAAAAATTAATCATGGTCGGAAAAATATTCGCGATGAACTTTATTACGTGTACGCTGTTACGTTATTAATATTGATACACCTAAATATTTACTCGTAACAGTCACGGCAGAATTACTAGGTGGCCATTTTATCACTGTAGCTTCTACTAAAAACTGCAAGATTGTATCTGCTTTTAATCAAATTTTATCTTTCATTGTGATGCAAATACGCAAATGGATTGGTTTCATGGTTCGGAACAATTTCCTCGGAAATTATACTTGCAAAAGTGGTGTGTGAAAATGGTAATTTTTAGTTTTACGTTAGCTTTATGAAATTTAGTATTTCAAATAAAATATATGACCGATGCAGTTTTAGACAGTACTTACTGACTCACCCTCATGTTTCCAAAAATCGCAAATCTAATTTATTTCGTTAGAAAAAATTAGTTCCCCAAACCGAAACCTCACCTCAAGCATTATCGGGCTAATCGGTTGATATTAGTGTAAGAAGGGGCCATTGTTTTAGCATACGGCCATTAATTGACCCGGCAGCGGGTATCTTCGACCGGCCGCCATTTGCATGCATTTCGGTTTCCGGCCCCACGTATATCGTATAGGGCCGCGCGCGCGCCCGCACGCCAGGCTGATGAGACAATAAAAATGCGTTTCATTAAGGGGAACCGCTTAATTGCACCGCGCGGGCTTAAGTGTATCGGTTGTCCACCCCCTCCCCCCTGATGTCGAACTATTTATGCGCGGGGATTACCTGAATACTTAAACGGACCAGGGGAACGATTCTCTTTTTCGGAAAGACGATGTTCGAGTTTTTTCGCAACGGGCGATCGTTCGAGATGAACAAAAAAAGAAAAAGGATACAGGTCGCAGGGGATTATGGGGGTAAGGTATTAAGGGCTGCGCGTATTTTCTGCACTTCATTTTGCCGGGCTCGGTGAACGCTTTAAGCCTGCTTAAATTGTAAAATAATATTTTTTGCCGGGAGGATCCGAGCTGCCCGGACCGGATACTTAACTCGTAAAGACGCAGGTGTTGCACGGCTTTATTTTAAACTCCAGAACAAACTGCCGGACTCATAGTAATTACGTTAACAAGCTCGCGGGAAATTCGATTGGCCCCTTCCCTGCGAAATTTGATCTCGGATCTGTAAAGGCTGCGACGATTTCATTTCACACGGCTTCACTGGGACCATTTTTGTTTCATGTTTGGAGAAATGAAATAAATGTTAGTTTGAAAGTGAATCAGCCTACGAACACCGCGCAAAGTTCACTCGATACTTGTTCTAATAACAGCGTCAAGTAGTAGTAACACAGATTCGCTCCGGCAAGGCGTAAACTTGCCGGCGTGTTAGATATTCATATATTTAAACTGGCTGCGAGTGAATAAATTCGCTTTGTTTTCTATAAACAATATCAAGTTGGCGTACAATCAATAAAGATGCGCCGCGGCGTGGCGCAGTTGACAAAAGTCTTCCCCCGACCCTTATTATTTTAATAATTACGCCGAGCAACGGCGGAAACGTTTGAAAATGGTCATTTTATGACTGCCCCGTTCGTAAATATACTTTAATTGCCGGGGTCGTCCGGCATTCAAGCTTCGCAAGGCTCCCGCGAAGCAATGGATCCCCTCGGATCAAAGTGCGGTGCACAAACGGGACATAATTAAACGAGAAGATTTCATTTTCGAGAAAAACGTCGGTCCTCAAAGGGTTACTAAGTGGCGTTGCAAGCTTAATGCTGGAAAACTGTTGGAAAATTGATCGAGGTAAGATACGCAACCGTGTCGGCCTTTGTGCCGACCCTCCCTTCATTTTGCATTGAGGATGCGAAGGCTTTGTGACTGCAGTTTTCAAGCATCCTGAGCGCTGAATGTTCGCGAAACATCGTCATACAGAATCTTGCTCGGTTAATTGCTTCATTCATTAGCAGTTGCGCCGCACTTTTTATTATTTTCCGGGCCTTCGTTGCTTTAATTTTTCCCCCGTGGGAACGGTTTAGCTGTTGTCCTATATACTTCGCGACTGTGAAAATATACCGTCCATTTATTAAACGAAAATAACACAGCGCCTATTATATTATAAAAGCTTCGGAGAATTTTTCGGAAATTTTATCTCTCCATCATTATTTTTGCTTACTTTAACGTTTAATTGTTAGACAGCAGTGGCGCGGGCGGCTCGTAGCTAAAATTGTTGGGGTTGCTGCTACAGAAAATTTCAGCTACCTAAGTGCGCATGCGCGCAACACTTAAAACTTATATTAAATATTATCTGTAATATCAAGTGAAAATAGGTGGTGTGTGCTCGTAGTATTTGAGATTCTTATTTATTCCAGAAAGTCTACTACCACTGAAAATAAGATTTTTTGTTTAATTCCACTACTGTAATGTTGCATAAAGAATCCTCAGCCTAATTATTGCTATCAAATCAGGAAAGGAACATCTGAAGTTGTGGAATCCTTCCGGAAGCTCCTTGATGGGTCCCTGAAGACGCAGGGAACGGACATCGCGGACATCCGTTGACCCTAGCTGTTAGGTAACGCGTATTTCACTGCACGTGTTAGGGGTTAATACGGGATTATGGTTATAGCATGAAAACGACAGAGTCGGAGGGCATGGGCGAGAGGGTGGACGATGTTAGGGAGCGAGGGGTGGTGCGCACGTAACATCTTCATTAAAAGACATGGCGCCGCGCCGGCGTGAAACGATAGTTCTGTCTGGCCCGAGGGCCAACAATCCAAATAACATTCGATGTAACGTCGCGTCGCGTCGCGTCGCGTCGTCCGGCTGGCCCGAATGCCCGGTCGAATCCCGGCCATATTTACACTCGCGCGAGAGCCGGTGTTGCGTGTAGATTACCGGTCGTATAACTAATGTCAGCATTGCGGTGATAATTAATTCACCGATCGGCCGGGCAGGCGATTATTTGCGCGACCAATTGACACCGGCGTTCGAATAATTTAAATATGCCGGGACGGGCATCGCCAGCCGATTAATTAAGTTAGAATAATAGAGGACCGTTTGCTCTCGCCCGGCTAATTATCAACCGGCCGATCGGCAACCGGTACTTTTGATCGCCGCTTTTTTCGGGCACGCCAACTATAGTCTGTGCTCCTGGGTTTCGATCAAACCGCCTCCCGGGTTAATTGGACCGAAAACGTGAACATAATTGAAAAATAAAATGTTTACTCTTCGTGGAATTTAATTGACCGGTCAACAGCGAAAAAATAGCGAGAAACATTTTTACAACGGCCGAACAATATAATAAAAAAGCAAAATAGCCTGACGATCGTGAAACAGATATAATTTTTATAGTTTTCGATCCGAGTTTCGATTCCGAGTGAAAATGCGTGCCATCAATTATGCGACTGTGTTCCGGTTTATTCGTACAAGCTTTTTTGTCCAGCGGGAACGCCTATTCCCCAGTGCCGCGAGTCAATTAGGGGAGTCTGCGGATTTCCCGGGGTTTTCCCGGTCAATGAGACGCCATTTCGCGGAGCATAATTAGCCAGGGCAAATAATTGCGCGCGACCGTTTGCAATGACTACGGCGTACCGTTTGCGTTCCAGGATTATTGTTGAGTCCCTTGAATTCGCGGATGATTTATTAATATGTGTCGGGCTAATGGATGAATCCGCGGCCCGGCGGATATCTTAGTCAATGGACGAGAGCATACTTTGCACGCGCGCGACAATTGCTAGCCACGAACGCGATGGTAACGAGCCTTTCGTTTTGCGGAGCCCTAGACCGATTATCATTTTACGTTACACGAATGTGATTTCAGTTGGGCAAACGCGGCTAGAGAATTTCGGAGGCAATTTCTCGATTGTCATAATATTTCGTCTTTAAAAATCGAGTTTTAGATTGTGATCGAAATATTAGAATTGTCAGATTGTGAATTGGTGGACACACTGTGCCCACTTTAATTTATTTAATCGTTTCTGACGAAGGGAACAAGAGATTCAAAATCAGCGATTTAAACAGCTTGGCAGTTCCACTGTTAATGCAAAATTTCTTCCTCGAGGAAATCTAGATTGGAAGGCTGCCAGCCTCGCGTGCACTCGACTCACTTAAATTTCAATGTTGTACCGTAAGTCTTGATTACTATTTTATTACTCCGGTTTTAATGAAACTGGAAGGTTCGATATACGTATATATACATATATACACAGAACGCGTTTTTCTATAGTTTCGTGCGAAGTTTCATCAGAAACTAACCGTAAACCGAATTAATTAAAATTAAAAAGCGACGTGGCGTTAGTTCCCCGTACCTATCGATAATGGGATACTCGTTCTATACACTTTGTGAATCAGAAACTAGAAAATTCATAAATTAACGTCGACGAATTAACTTGCACTCGTCGGCCGACATTATCGATTCGTGAATGGTTCGTTCCTTTCTAATTGATTTCGATATTTAAATTATGCTTCAGCTGTAGGAGTCTGAAAGTGTCGCTTTTACCTCTGAATAATAAATACGGAGAATTATTAAACATGTTGCTGTTGAAAGATCTAAAATTGCACCTAACGACCTGACTTTTCTTACTTTTGAGCAATCAGAAGTACTGGATTAATGAACAACCTGCGAAAAAGATGTCGAAAAGATTGCGATTCGTTGTAAACAGAGCTTTTAAAACAATTGTTTAATGCATGTTTTTAGGCCCGGTACTGCGACCATAAACCTTAGCATAATTCGAACAGTCCTCTGGCCACGTGTGAGCGTGTAAATCGTTGCTTGTCGCGGAAGGTGACCCGGTCTCGGCGGGTCGCGTCGGTCCCCGCCAAACAATAATTAGCCAAGCTAAATAACTGGCTTGGCCCTCGCGCGAGGCATCTTCGGCGCAGCCGGGACCCGCGTTATTTGCATACAGTCTCATTAGGCGGCGGCAGTCAGCAGGATAATTTGAATATTGCGCGTTACTCGCGCTGATGAGACGTAATTCGAGCGGCGGCGGCGGCTTTCCTGGCGGAACAATTCCTCCTGTTTCGGAGGGGGTTGCAGGGGTGCAAGCGGGGGTGGGTCGGAGAATCTTGATGAGGTGTTTCCACAGGCAGACGGATACCGCTAGGACCCCTTCTCTCTCTCCCCGTGAATAGCACCCACAAAACTTCCGATCTCGTACGCATCATTTACTCGTCTCATTAAACCCTTCGCACTGATGGGCTTCTGGCATCGCTTTCATGCAGACGGAGCCATCTCAAGGAAGACGCTGATGCATGTAGGATGCGTTCGCTGCAATCCCGGCAAGTGATACTCTCGACGAATCTACCCGCCGTTTTAAGCAGAGCCGATGACTTGGTAATTAATACGGGATGATAAGGACTCGGGATGCTGGTAATTGCCGGTGCCTGTCTCTCTCTCTCTCTCTCTCTCTCTCTCTCTCTCGCTCTCTCTGTCCTCGTGAATGCTACTTTGGAGGCTGATTGAACATGTCGGCTGCGTTGATTCAAGCAAATCGAGAGCCTCTGACTGCTCGAGCAAAATATTTCCTGATGTTTAGGAAACTCGATGCATCTCTCAAGCGATACACTCGACGAATCTACTCGTCGTTTTAGGCAGATCACTTGCTAATTAGTTTCGGGATGCTGCAACTATTCCGAAGGCTGATTCCATGTACAAATCCGTAATGAAGTATTAGAGACAATATTGACACTGGCGCGCAAGCTCGACTATTACGCAGCGTTCATCAGAATGGTTCTTTCAGGTGTCCGAAATTTTATTGTTGCGTTGGGATCCCGAAAAGCTAAAACGCAAAATTAGATTGGGTCATGAAAAAGCGTCATACTCGTGCGATTGCAAATTTTTGGGATCCTCGAACTAGACTCCACCCGACGACTGCAGCTTCCGGTGCCCGAGGGTTGCAATCTTTCGGGATCCCGACCCGATCCCAGCCCGAGACACCCCTGGAATCCCAATGTTCAAACACAACATTTCCGTGAACGTTCAGGGAATATTGAGAATCAGACCGCGCTGACCTCCTCCGAGGTTTATTTGAATTACTTGAGGCGTTTAATTAGCTTTTCGGCAACCGGGCGAGCTTGGTTTAAATGTTCCGAACAGTTCGAGCGGTTTTGTTCGAAAGTCGTCCGAAAATATGCAGGGTTCCCGGTTAAAATCCGGGTTGCCGGTCGTTTGTTTCGCCGCCGCCGCCACCGCGCCGTCCGATTCAAGGGAGCAAGTTAAAGGGGAATTATTCTCGGCGGAGCGTTTCGAGAATCCATTTAGAATATTATACACGGCCAGAACTCGGCAACTTTGTTTACACTTCAGACACTGCCTCTGGCAGACTGACTCCGGGCAATTATTCTCCTCCTCGGCCCGACCCGGCCCGACCCGGGGAAAACCGGCTACGGCGAATCAAAGTCCTCGTTTTTCAAATCGCTTCGAGACAGCTGTATCCTTCGCCCTACAACTTTCTTTCGGACAGCTCATTATTCCGATGTACATTTATCATGGGCTCGCGGTGTCGAGTTTAGTTGCAGCGACGTCGCTTCAACTTCAATTAACCCCCGCGCACGCTCCTCGGAAATAGTTGCATAAAAGGTTCCGCGTTACTTGCCTTACATCTTAAAGCAACAAATTATACCTGATTTATCACATTTCAACGCTGACCGTACCGGTATACGGTAATTTGAAATATCCGTAATAATCGTTGTTCGTTTAATAAGGGAACAGTTTCCGCGCGAAACTCGAAAGGTAACTAATGAGAAAATTTTGAGGAGTATAATCGTGCGGACAATTCACGGGGCGCGCGCGCGCAGCTCTCTGGCAATTGTCGGCGACGCGGCATTGTTTCCACCGGAAGTAAATATTAGCTCCATCTCCTCGAAGTTTCAGCCTCGGCTCTCGATTCTTCGCATCCGGTCCCCGTGGGATCGTTTGCGAAACCGGGCGCCAGTTCCAGTCCGAGTTTTGTTCGAATGAATTGCGGTCGTTCGGACATCCTAACTATTGCATGGAACGAGGGTGGCTGACGAGTTCGGGAGTAAACCGCGATACTGCGGCGATATCTCGGTTACTGCGTCAGCGGATCGGTGTTCATATTACAGGTACGGCTGGAAAATCCCCTGCACACTCCGCATACGTAATAATATACGTTTATTAATGGTGCTCGCGTCATTTGTTCCCGACTACGAAATTGTTGTTCACGGACCGATAACGGCGAGGCCGCTGCTTCAGAGCGCGCAATATGGCCGCGAGCGAACGCCGCGCGATCCCTGTACCCGTGGAATTTCACTTTTACACCGAATCACGCACTGTTCGAACCTCGTAAACTCGATCGCTGCTCGATACTCTATTGTTTATACAGTTACGTCAATGCTGCATTGTAATGGATACACCCATGCTAACACTGAATCAGCTGTTTTGTTTATTTAACTACTTATCCGTCCCCCGTGTCAATTTGTCTCATTTTTGAACTCGTTTCAGCAATATTTCTAAATCAACAAATTTATTTGCTTGCATAACAGTAGTGTAGGCTACTTTCCGTAACTAACGAGTAAACAGAAAGGAAAAGCAGAGACGATTGTCGAGACGGGCATCGTCTGTTTTTCGAGCAGGTTCGAGTGAAAGTTTACGCGATTCGAGTCGGCTTAGAACTTCGCCGAGCGGAGATCGGCTGAAGTTTGCTCAGGTAATTCAATTCGTCCCAGAAATTCGCGGGGTGGGTCGAGGAAAAATTAAACGTCTCGCTGCATGTCAAAAGAGCCCGCTTCTCTCCCCCCCCCCCCGCGGCTTTCTCAAGGAGAGGAGCACGGCATCCAAGGGGTTGAACATCGTCTCCGGGGTTGTGCGACCCGAGAATCCAACCCCGCGCGACCGCTTGTATCCACGGCGAAGGCAATTGCAGGTTCTCTTCCAAGCAAAATTCAATTTCAACCGGTATTTTCCATTTGCGAATTAGTTCGAGCTCCCGATCCCTTTCTCCTGCCGAGACGGCGAAGGATTTGCAACTCCCTTTACTCTTGCGGCGATCGCTTTTCTTACCGAACTTCGACCGGTTTGTTCGTTAACGATTTTGCACTACGTACCCTCAATTGAACCGCTAAATACAGTTGAAATTATATGTTTATGACCCCCAGTGGAGGGGAACCGACTAAGATCGTGTAGCTAGATCAAGACTTTCCTGTGCATTGACACTGCGTCAGAATGGATCAAAAGTGTGTCACGGAGAATTCGTTACGGGACTCTTGAAAGTGTTCTAATTTACATTGAAAATTCCCAGGTCTGTTCTTTATCTGGAATACGAAAACGGGAACGCTAACGGCGCAAGTTTTCAAACTCCGATAAAACGAAGAAACTTTCATTTTTCCAGAACGGTAGAATCCTTTATTATTTCTGTTCGAAAATTCGCGATGAATTCGCGAAGTTTGGGGAACCGACGCGTTCGAGCGAGCCTATTAACTCGCGAGCGAGCGAGCGCGTGTGTGCGAGTTTCACGGTGTTCGTTATCTATCGGAGCAATACCGCGCGATAATTCGCCGTCGAAGTTCCGTCAAACGAAATAAATCGAACGGGAATTACGACGAGAGGGAGGAGGGGAATTTATTTCTGTTCTTTGTATCGAAGTCGGTCCGGAGGGTTGCCGCCCTCTATACCAGCTCGTCGCTCTATAAATTACCCCCTGTTGATTCACGCCACTCGTTATCCGGCTGCCGATCGCATTTGCTCGCGGCAATGGAACTTTAAATATTCAGCCGGTCGCGAAAGCGGCGATAAAATTTTAATCAGCTCCCGATTAAAATCCATCGGGGACTTTCGGTTGAAATTGGCCAATTTTTCGACGGAACGGTTGCGCAAACTCTCCGTCCGTTTACACTGTCCATGTGTCGTTAATATTTGTATTATACATTTTCTGCGACTTTGACGTGTTTCGTCTGATAATTACAGCGGCAAATTATTCGAGTCGAGAGAAATGTATTTTGTTTCCCGTGTGAAATAATTCAAGTGAGATCCACTTCTCTCCTATCACAATCCCATTACCCGACGCATTTAAGTAAATGCAACAGCTAATTTAGTTTCAGGGCCGAGACTGAATTTATACCACTAATGTATGGCACGGACAGTGTATTTAAAATTCGCCGACTGACCCGGGTTACCGTGAGAAAATGGCGAAAGAGTTTCTTATTACGGCCGCCGAGATCCAAGAGAAACAGAGGATTTTCTGGAGCGCCCGGTCGCGGAGAGATATTAAATTAATGGAGACGTTAATACAGCATCGGGGCCCGTTGAACCGATCCTTTATTAAAATATTTCCATACCCGCGCGGTAGCCGCCCTCGAAGTCCTTTCGAGAGTCGGCGTAATAAAGTTAGCCGAACAATGGCAACGCTGGCGAACCGACGGCGGCCCTTTGCCGCGCAAAAGGGCGGAAAGGGTGGCCGCTTCTTTCGCAGCTCGAAAATTACTGCATTAGTTCCTATCGTCGAGACAATGGCCGGGACTTGGTTTACGAGCGAGCGGGTCCCTACGCCGGATTCGCAGATTTAAAATCCTGTGACCGTTCGACCGTCGATGTGTGCCGTTGCGTCGCGACGCCGCCGTCCCCGCAACGAAATTTATATCGCAGAACGAAAGGCCGGCCCGCACGAAGGTTAACGCCGACCCACAAAAGAAAAACGCGAGAGACAAAAGGACCGCGGACGAAAATTGAAAAGCAGAAAGAGATAAAAGAGACCGCCGGAAGAGGAAACCTCGTTTTAACGATCCAAAATGCAACTACGAAACTACCAGGTGAGTTTACGGTTTTCCGAAACCTGAGAAAAATTAATGGCGTGTTTATTAGATTTTTACTGCACACCAATAATCTCGACTGAGGACCCTCCTGCGGTTTTGGTCTAAGAACGGAGCTACACGATCTTAGTTCGCCTATCCCCTGTGAAAAAGGATTTAAAATTTATGTACGTAGGTGGAGAATTTTTTAAACCATTTTCCATCACGTTTTACAAGAAGCGACCGCGCATGGATAATCTCCTTGGAGCTCGCAGACGATTAATAAAAGAATCGAGCGACGGAGAAGTGGAGAAGCCAGGAAAGAAATTGCACGCAAGAAGAAACACCCAGAGGTGAAATGAGAAATAGAGTTTGAGGAAGGGATCAAAGTGGGAAGAATCAAGAGAAAGAGTTGTTGATAGAGGAAAATTAAGTCCAAGAGAGAGCCAGTGGAGATCGTTAAGGGTGGTCTTCAGGAGTAAGAAAATCTTGCCGATTCGAATAAAGCACCGAGCGTGTAGGCTTTGAGTTTGAAACGCGAACAAACTATTAATAACTACTCCGAGATTAATTAAAAGACTATTTAAGACTGGAGAACAAGCAGAATTCCTTTTGATCCAATTTCACAGTATGAAAGCTGATTATCTTTCGTCGCTTGATACTAACGTAACAGTTACTAAGAGAGACACGTGTACTACAAAAACACTTTTGAGTCACGAGCGAATACGAGAAGAAACAACATTGCTGTCTTTTCAGGTATTTAACTGTCTCAACAAACATTTTTCGTTTCAGAGAAATTTTTTGTGATCACATTTTGCCCAGCTTTTCCAGTCCGATCCCGTGAAGCTCTGCGGAAATTCGCGATCCGCGTACAGGCGTTTTGCATATCGCGAGCACGCGCAAACGCCGCGCCGCGTAATTGTTCCTCTCTGCGCTCCTCCGTGCGAACGCTCTCCGCGTTTTATACCGAAGCCGCGAATGCCTCGCAATCGGCGCGTAGAATTGATTAACGAGCGGCTTGCCAATGGATTTCCCGGTCCGGCGAATACTCGATCCCCAGAGAGGAATTGCGTAACAGATCGTGTAATTGTTAAGCTCCAACGAAATTTTCCAGCCACTAGGACCCGCGACCGTCTGACAGCTCGTCGCGACACGGACACGTCCTAGCAGAACCTTGCTTCTCATTATAGATTCCTTCTGGTTAAACTTCACCTTGGGAACCCAGAAATTTTTCACATTTTTCTATACAATCATCTACATCTTGACTAGAAAATCCCAGAAATCGAAGTTTCGAGGCGAGGAATTCCCTGGCTCAAAAGTTATGCCTGTTTAAAATTGAGCGACAAGGCGTCACAAAATACGAGTCACAGCGTTTAATTTACCAAATAGCTTTACCGATGTGTCAAACAGCAGATGCCGGGAACGTTTTAGCACAGGCTGTTTGAATACAGATAGTCATCGTTCCAGCAAATGAATTCCGTTAAGAAACCGTCGTCGTATCGTCTCCAAACAATTCGCATCTTCATTTAAAACTAGCAGCTGGAGGAAACGTTGCACGCAGTCCCTGTGGAAACATAAACTCGTAACTTCCCCGCATACAGACTCGCGCGGCCGTGTTTACGTTCATGCAAATACGCGGTTTCCGCTTCTAATCCTTTATGGGCAATGACCGGTGGATTGTTTCGCATCAAAGTTGCCACTGTTCGACCTCGGTAAATTTCTTCCTAATCAAACAAAGCAAGAGCTGGTGATGTGGCCACCTTTGATATTAAAACACAAATATAATTTGTTAGGTCCACTAGATTTATAAGGAAAACTGTTGTCTGCTGGAAGTTAGAAGCCTAAACTGAGAGACCCGAATTTTGCAAATTCTAATCACGTTAAGGTGCCCAATAAAAATAGAGGAGAAACCCAAGCTAGGAACCCAGGTGCCCGGTAATGAAAAGGGGATTAGTACTCCATCCTACCCCCACCACCTCTCTTCTTCAGTCCACATACCGACGGATTAACGGTTCGTCAGGCGACATAAATCATCGGGGGGAGCTTGATTCCTAGTGACAATGAATATTCGAAGAATTTGCTTTTATCTTGAATTGTCGTCGGATGACAGCGGGACAGATTGAAAGTTCTCATCAGCCGAAAGAAAGGAGGGGGAATGCGATCCCGAGCAGATGAATCGTAAAAGTCGTAAGCCGGCGGGGCCGCGATCCGATGAATCATCCCGTCGGGGATCCCGTTGTTCGAGGTTTTACCACATCGATTAACCGGATCGTTTCAATATTCAATCCGGGCCGGGACGACAGGTTGGTGAAAAAATCTCCTTAGAATTCTCGCGCGGGCTTTGGCCGAGCGATAAAAGCCGCTCCTGTCATTATAAATTTTCACGCGACAGCTTTTCGCCGGCTATTAACTGGCTGCTTTTAGGACGACAGCTTCCACCCGGCCGCTATTAACCGCCACGTCCTTTTACTTCATTCCGAGCTGCCCTCTAATTTCGCTGGGTCACGTAGTTACAATTCCGAGGCCCGTCCTCGTAGCTAACGACAGCCGCCGCTCCCCTCTCCTGCCCCCGCCACTTCAACCCTAACCCCCTCGAAGGTCATCGTCTCTAAGGGCTATCGCCGTTTTAAAACGCCCGCGCCAACAATCAACTTTCACTCCGTTTATTCCCGTTTTCGTACCCCTTCGCCAAGCAACCCCTGTTCGCGTGTTTACTCTGAAATTTTTGTTTGCTCTGCCAGCTCTCTGAAAATATTTTTCACGACACCTTTCGAATTCCTTTCGACTTATTTCTACAATAAGCTACTATGGCACATTTTAATTTTTTTTTTCACTTGTTTCTCCATTTTCTGCCTTCCACAGACTCATCTTTTATCCAATCTTCCTTGACTTGATCTTTCTTTAAGCTACAATTTTCATCCCCTTCTTCACTACGTTGCTTTATCCACTTTCTATACATTCTCTTTGCTTCCTTCTAAGAGGCTTCCCTTAAAACTGCTTAATCTCTCTTTTCCTCTTTTATTCCTTTATTTATTTATTCCTTCTTGTACTCCGATGTTTTTACTCGCTGTTTTCCCCTTGGACGGAGGCAGATATTAAATATAAAGCGAGAAGAGTTTTCAGCTCTGATTTGTTCACCAATTCCTGTTCCTTGTTCCTCCCCCTTTCCGCCCTTCGGTGGTACTTCATCTTTGGTGTTTCTCCATTACGTTGTCCCTTTTCACGGTGATTCCACTTTGTCTCGCTCGCGCTCGACCTTTTTCTCTATCATCTTCTCATATTTTCTGTCTACTCTTTTCCACCAGGGCCACGTACGTTTCCGCCTCCCTCTATTGTTTCCTTTCTCCCATCCTGTCTGTCTTGTCTCGCCCCTAACCTGGCCCGCCATCTTTCCTGACGACCATTTTTCGCCCTTTATTGCCGCGGCCACTTTTTACCCTCACCCTCCCGCTCTCTTCTTTGCCTTTTCGTAAACTTTCTTGCGCCGCCCTCCTTCGGCAAGTCGGCATCCATTTTCATTTTCCTTCTACTCCAACCCTCCGCTTTTTTCCCCCACTGTCTTATTCAGAGTACCGCCCGCCGCTAACTTCGCCGAGTGAAATATACAGAATGCACCGACGGACGGGGACTCCACGTGAATGAAAACGGGGAAACCTCGCTAGGACATCGAAACACTACTTTAAGGGCTGTTCTCACCCTCTCCACGGGGATGAGGGCCGAAAAAAAATAACCATTGGATATAATCGGAATAATAAAAGTAATAATAATTGTAACCGCAAGTAAGGAAAGCTAGGAGGAAAAATTAGCGAGGGTAGTAACGTCGTTGAACGCAGCGTTTACGACCCCCTGAAGTGCCCCCAGAAAAATCTCGTTGAGAACGTTTTCAGGGCGCAATCTATTCGTTGGTTGGACTATTTCTAGAAACGTACGACCTACAACGGGATCGAAACTCGGTCGAACAATTCTATTGGTATTTCCAACCAACAATCCCATCGACCGTTCACCCCCCGGAGCGGTATATTCCATTGAAAATGCAGGAACGAACGAATCAACCAACCAACCAACGAACGAACGAACGATCCATGGAACAAAAGTGCGAACGAGAAGCTTTGACCGCGCAGCGACAGCAAACAGCGCTGCGAGCTTTTTGCGCGGTCGCGTCATTAATTCGTTCATTTCGTTGGAGATTCGCGCACAGCACCGGCAGCAACCTCGGCCGTCCCCCCGGTGGAACACGCGCGGGGGTGGAAAACGTGACCGACCGATGTTTTCGCGAAAATACGTTAAACGCTTGTTATCCGTCCCCCTCGTTGACGATCGCGTGACACTGGATTTTGTCCGCAGCCCAACGCTGGCCCGTATTCAGCGGATATTGACGCGTTTCCGGCGAGCGCGGTTTACTTCGCGCGCGCACACACCCCGACAGCCTCGAATCCGGCGGAACGCGCGCCGAAAACCATCGGTTTAGGTGCACCGGACATAATTCTTTACGAGCCGATATTTTTCGACGGCTTCATCGCGTTACCTGCCACCGACAGCTTGCCTTTCCACTCGTCTGCGACGGTTTTAGGCGTTCAACGCGCTCTGACTGGCAAACCAGCAACTATTCCATAAAACCAAAATAATTTATCTAATGAAATAACTATCGAAATCAATCGGCATCGATTCAATAATCGAAATTTGGAACGACTTTTCGACACGTTGCTGGAGTTCAGAGAAGAACGCGTGAAAAGTTTCGCGAAGATCTTTATCGAAAACGGCGAGAACGCGGAAGGGCACTTACAAAGAGGGCCACCCAAATGATTTATACACCGTACGGATTACAACGTCGTTCATAATAACGCGTTCTCCCTTTGTTAAGGCTGGTCTCGACTGGCTCCTTTGTCTTCCCGAGCCGTTTAAGCGGTGTAACGCGCGTTCTCTCCGACGCGGATTCATTAACGCGCGCGAAGCTGCATTCGGAACGGGCATGGCCAGTCCACGGTGGTTAATTTGCCCGGAAACGTGGACAAAATTCGCATATTCGTTAGTTATACGTTGCTCGTTATAAACAGAGTCTTCGGGGTTCCTTGAACTCTGCAGTCTTATTCTTTTGCTAGAATAAAAAAAAAAAACTACCATTATAGAGTCTCATCCTAACAGAGTAAAACTTGTTTATATTTACACGTTATTTGTAATGAGCAAACCAGTCTTCAGGATTTCTTGTTCTCTGGTGTCTTATCTTCTTACTAAATCAGCAACTGCCCTTATAGAGTTTCACCCTGAAGGAACAAAACTTGTTTACATTTGTTAGCTACACATTATTTGTTGCAAACAGGCCAAGCTTCAGGATTCCTTGATCCCTGGTGTCTTATTTTCTCGCTCGGTTAAAAACTACCCTTATACAGTTTCACCCCGAAGGGATAAAACTTTGCCTGTTACAATGTGGTTCCAAGCGAACAATTTCTTCTACACTCTCAGAACTCCGTCGTTACGTTACAAATTGTTACTACAGTAAGTGAATTTTACTGTACTTAAACTTTCAGGTAAATTTAAGTAGAAAATTTGAGTAGTTTCTGTAGACAATTTTATTAATTTGTAAAATAAATAGTGATCACCGGTAAATATTGCAATTTTCTCCAAGATTCAACGGCGTTGGAAGACAATTAACAGTTTCGGGGTGTCCGGGCGAGTAAGATTCGCTGAACAAGAGTAAAGCGATAGCGATGACGTGTGTATCGAGCACATAGTTTGTTCTTTATCGGGAGGGGAACGTCGAACTGTTCGTCAAATCGAACATCGCCGCGAACTGTCGAATTCGAATTGCGGACGGGAGAGATCACTTCGGGCTTCCACTGTTTTGCATTCAATCTACTCCGAGCCTCGCCATTATTTGCCCGGAGCCACTCTACATACACACACGGATCCTCGTTCGAACCCTTTACACGCTGTGTAACACGGACGTGCGATGCCTTTTGATGGTTCGCCGAAATGTCGATCATGGACGGGGCCTGCGGTTTGTCACGGGTTCGCCAGAACTTTCGTGCTTCAACTTCGATCCCCATTGAAACGCGTCAGTGCCGGCTAAAATACTGCAAATACATGGTTAACGCCATTATAACGAGGGGTTGATTTTTTAAAGCAGATCGGCCGATCGAACCGCTTTCCCACACCACGTTAAGCAACCGAGTGCAACACTTCGAATTATTCCTTTATTATTTATTTCGAATATTCCATTACTCCCCATAAGAAATAGTATTAAAAAATTAATTTAGATTGATTGACGGAGCCTGCCCGAGGGAAAATCGAAAAACATTTCACAGACGACTCCACCCGGAAACTGACCCTTCCCGGACCGTTTGCCGTTTGTTGGCCTGTAAATCAACTTTTCAAGGCTCGTAAAATGTTTCGGGCTGGTTTTTATCGCCGTCTCGGTCCGTATCGGCCCTTTACCTTAGCTTGTCATTCAATATTAGCGAACCGACCGAGACCCGTTGCTTTCTTTCCACGCTTTATGGCTCGCTGTTTTTCAGGAAATTGCGTCTTTGCGACCAGGACTCATCCTGAAGGAGGCCTTAAATAATCCGAAGACAGTTACTCTCATTAATGCTCTGCTTCATCCCCTTTCACTCGCTATTTAGCACGATATTTTCTTTTGTACGCGGTCTTTTTCACGCTCGAAACGTCCCCATTGAAATCTCTCTGACGTGCGCCTCGGGTTTGATTAGTCTTCGACACTTAGGTCTGTGAATCATTCTCTTTGCGCTGGTTACACCTTTTATTTTCCAATTTTTATCTCCGATTTCACATGACTCTACAAAACACAAATTTTCGTTACAAGCCCAAACAAAAATGTTGTGAAAAGCATGTAATTGAAACTGAACGCAATTTTGTCAAAATTTTTATGAAATCCAGAAAACTAATCCACCTAGCATACCAGAATAGCTGAAAGTCGTTTGCCATCAATTATGGTCGTGTATACTGACACAAATCAGCCATACTGTTTCCAGAACGAATGAGTGAAGACTGTTCGACAAATTCCTGGTGATGCGACGGTTTTCGCGACTGGTGAAGCGGTGCGCGGCTCGTTTCGCGTCTGCATTATCGAAAAATTACTATGCGCTTTCGCCCGGGTAAAAACGGGCCGGCGGCGCTCGTCGATTCTATTCGCAATTAATCGACCGGACGCGGCGGCATTATTCCGACGTATGTTAATTAGCGTTCTCGGCCGGGCGTAGTTTTCTCGCGCCGGATAAATCGTAATTCCGCCCGGCCCGGCGCGCGAAGAGTGATTGCGAATTATCAAAAACACGATTCGGCCCGCTTACGAACGAAATTAGTTTCCTAGTTTTAATTTCGAGGATCGAAAGTGGGGAGGGGGATGGCACTCATGGCGTTTGGTGGCTCCGTTGGAAATGCCGGCTGTCAACTTTTGTCAATTAATTTCCCGGCCTCGACGCGCCGGCACGATCGTGATCACTGTCGGTTAATATTCCATCGGAATACAGTCAATCTGCTCTTTATGGCCGAGCGATTCCCGTTTAGCGTACACCATGAATAAACCACTCTATATACACCGGTTCCACCGTGTCCTCGATAGCGTTAATCGTGTAAAATACAAAACGTTTCTACTCGTGTGCCACATGTCCACATGTGCCACATGATCGATCCCGCGGCCGCGACGCGGATAGAAATAATGAAGGAAGTTCCCGCATGAATACATTGTCGCTCGAAACTTTCGAGCGCCCGCTCGCTTTTACGTAAACAAACGGCGAACTTCCGTACACACGGCTATCCGCCCCGTCGCGAACGCTAAATATTAACACTTTGACCGACCGTACATTTTATTACAAAATTTATCAGCCAACGTCCGCGTTTTCTCGAAACCCGTTCAACGACGGATCCGACCCGGCCAACGTGCTCGTTGATTCAACTTTAATGAAAATTACTGGTAAATTATTTGCTGTATGGAAAAGCACTCGAAACAATAGTCGCACGGTTTTAGGAGTAGTACTATTTTGGTTATTTATCGAGGCGTAAAAGTCACCGTGAGCTTCTCCATTGTGAAGGGTAGAAATTAAAAGTTAAAAATTAAAAATATGTTTCAATAAGAATTACTGTGATTGCTCTATATATGTCGCCAAGGCCTGGATGGTAAACGTCGGGAACCATTGCGTGGACTTACCGTTATGGTTGTTCTGGAAACCCTCCACCGGTTACGCTTCCTTCCGGTGGCACTTTAACTGGATCGCACGTTCGCACTTACGCTCGCACCCGCGAATATTATTTGTTATGGCGTCTACGCGGTACGGGAGCTCACACGACAGTGACCCTAAGATTTACGCGACGAGTCGCTTTTTGTTTCCCCCCACCCTTATCCGCGACTTTCCCAACCGGGCGCGCTTCGCTCGCGAAATCCTAAATCGCACCCTCGAGGTCATTAGAGCAGAGAGGTCACAATTTTTTCACCGTCACAGCTGTTGAAGCTTTCAAGAATAATCAATTGATCTACACAACAACTTTTCCCAAACATTTTCCTCGAATATTCAATATTGCCCGCGAGAAGTCTGGTTCTCAGAAAATGGAAAATGGACGCCGTTTAGCAGCAAACAGGGGCCGACTCGTTATTAGTCTTCCACTGGCAATCGAAACTCTCGCTTCGGCGTCGCGATTAATTACCGAAGTAAGAGCATCGGGCCAAGTTCTTCCGAAGTTCGTCAATTTACCATCGCGGAGGAGTGCAGAGAGTTATAACCTGAACCGATTGCGTGGACCAGCCTGTACATCTTCAACAGGAAAAATACCTACGGTAGTGGTGCTAATTAACTGTGATTTATAAATTATCTCGAACCTAGACGCTCGTCGGAATTCGGTGCGGTATAGTGCGGCTTTAACGCGTTCGAGGCGAAAATGAACGAGCAGTAGTTAAATTCTTCTTAATGTTTATCCCGCTTCCGATGGAATGTGCTTCTGATGCGCATAACGGAATAATGCGAGGAGTATACGTGTTCCGACAATAGACGCGCAACTTCATCATCGCAAGCTGTTTAGACTGGACGGAATATGGAAAAGATAAGTAGACTAAACTTAAACTGCATCGTAAGTTCATTAAGATCATTACGGACTACTTAGTAACCCGTTGTATTAAAATCGAGCCAGGCGGCTGCCGTCGGAGATTTTAAACTGAGTTTAATGAATATGAATGTTGCTCGTTTCACGGTTCGGAGCGAAGCGTTACTTTACAACGGACGTATAACGAACAGACAATTCTTTCTCGTTTTAATGGAGCCGATGAATACAAAGCAACGCTGGCATTGTCGACTGACGGATTAACATCGAGCCTGATAAACGGATCATCGTGGACTCTCATTTGCATCGAGACACAAGAAGGTGCGTACAAAATAAACTAATGAATGAACACTCAGTGAACACTTAATAATAACGTGGAAGGTTTAATATTAAAAACGAACGAGGTCTGAATTTAAACGGACGAAATAAAGTCACACATTAAAAATATCGTATAAACACCTGAATTCTATAACTAAATGAAGTCATATAATATGTGTGACAATAAAAATGAAGGAGCTCTTGTACAAATAGACCGATGTGTTTCTGGACAGCTGTGATAGCCCGAAATGAACACTGTATTTGTCGAGGCGATCCCTCTCATGAATAAATCACGCGGGATGTTTCCGGAGGGTTGTAGCCCCCGTTGAAAAGGGTTGAAGACCCTCCGACGAGGCGTATTCGCGCGGAAACGAACGAGCTCCATTAACGCGCCCGCTAATATCCGTAATCGAATGTACGCTGATCGAGTACGCCGGTTTCGATTCCGGCGGACGCGGAGCGTGTTCGCTCGAACATAAGCGCGAGCATAAGAGGAAGCGATCTTACACGGTGGCGCGTAAAAATTTGCCGACGACGCCCCTGGTAAAAAAAGCATCCCCCCAGGTTGATATCAACCCCGGACGTCGATATTAGGTGACGTCACCGATCTTCAATCCTTTACCGAAGGATTTGCAAATTTTCCGGGCCGAAATTTTAAAGTAGAAATTTAAAAATGTCTGAGTTCCAAGCAAGGATTCTTATAATAATCGGTGGAATTGACAATGCACCGATGCGTTTGAGCAAAGTGGGCCACCGCTCTTCGACGCGTCCTAACGCTCGCGAACTGTTTACGAACTCGGTGCATAAATTCCGCGCGAATAATTGCGAGCACGGCGCGCGGATGAATTCGCAGTATATCTGGACAAACTGTGTCGAATCACCGGAACGAGGAGACACCCGGGCACGGATTCGAATCTGTCCGTGGAGCGTTAAAAACTCGATTTCACGGGGAGCTGGTCGTCGTCGGGGAAACGTCTAGGTCCGCGGGCCGTATTTTAATTGCGGCTAATTAATATAATCCCTAGCGCGCGCAAGCGCAAGCGCACGCGCGCTCGCGAGAGCTGCGTTCCGCATTTTCCGGATTATTAATTCCCCGCGGGAGCGGGACGTTCGTTTATTAAATTAACCCGCGTGTCCCGGCGATAAAAATGCGCAGCGAAGTGTTACGATGCGCCCGGCTATTACAGGCTAATTAAATCTCCGCCGCGACGATGTTTTACGATCGCTAATACACGCGAAACTATAACTGAATGTATCGGCGCGTTCAAGGCGAATTTCGAATTTTCATATACTCCAGAATCAAACATGCAAAGATTCTTTTTTTTCAAAAGAATTGTCCAGAGCAATTAAATACAGTTTCCCTTGGATTGTAACATAAATTCGTTCCGTCGCAAACGCGAGTACGTTGTAATTTTAACGATTTGTTTGCGGTGCATTGTAAATATTGTGCGATTGAAAAGAAACCATTTGCAATCAGGAATTGTACGATTGTTTGAATATGCTTCTGCATTGTAATAAACGAAAAGAGATGTATTTACATTAGCACGCAATCACTTTTAATGAATTGTCCGGATAATTCGGCCGCAACGAAACAAGTGAACGGTGTTCGTCATCGATGACTCCGTTTCGATCATGCGTCCGCTTGCGATTGGGGAGGAGCGGGAATTGAAAAAACAAAAAAAAAAAGAAAAACGGTGGAAATTTTCAAATCGAATCTGCCCGTTTCCTAGCGAACGACTAACGAGTTGTTACGCCGTCGTTCGTTCGCTCGTTTTATTGCGAGAGGCCGCCGGTAACGAAGGGTGACGAAAGTAATTAACGCTGGAGCTTCTCGTGTCGCGGAAGTTCCATCCTTAAGCGCGCCGCGCGAAACTTCATCTGACCGATGCCGGATGGTTTATAAACCGTGTTACCGTGTTAATTGGAGCTCGATACGGGCTCGGACCCGTCGACGAGATTCCGAAGTGTTCGGGACCGGTGTCGTCGATCCGGACTTCGTCCTCGGACATGGTTGATATTGCCGTCTGCGATAAATTGTTGCACGTTTAAAATCAACGTGACCGCGGAAATTACGCTTTCTGAACTGCTGGGAAATCCACGTCCACAATCGAGTGGAGACCTAATATTTGTACATTACCGCAGAAGCAGCTCGTTCATTAAAACCGATAACAATGGTTACAGCAATGCTCCGGCTACAACGAGAGAGAGAGAGAGAGAGAGAGAGAGCTCCTCCTACATCCCGGTAAAAAATAATGAAGAAATGTGTAATTCAAACAGTAACATCTCCCGCTTATTACGCGTTTTAACGTGCCACGAATGAGATGGGAGACGTGGCACGGAACTTCGCAACGTCTGGCACAATCGCGCAAAGACCGCGGGGCAAAGTAATGAGGGAACGTTGAATGAGAACACTTTAAGTTCGCGGGGCAAGGAAGCCGGCCGCCATTCAGAGGGTGTATCCAGCGGCGACACAATTTCGATTAAAAAATTAGAGATTGCGCGAGTTTTAACGAGGTCCGGTGTTAAAGCGATAAAATACAGCGCGAGTCCGGTGCACGAGACTCTTCTGTGATTTATTCGCGCGGTAACTCGCCGCGCACCCTCTCCCCCTCTCTCTCTTTCTCTCCGCCTCTCGTCGAGTCCATCAGATTGTTATACCGCGCAGACAGAGCCAGAGCTTTGTCCATCGTGCAAGTGAACAGTTGCGGTTCACTGTTCACACGTGCACGGTAAAGCAATGACGGTCTCTCGCGCAGGCCACGTCCGCGGCAACCACCGAAACGAGACGGTCGAGAGAGGTTAAACGTCGTGCCGCATGCATATTCATACGTCATCGGGATAATCATTAGTTCATATTATTGGAGCTGGTTTTATAACAACGGCCGCCGTCATGGCCGTGTCGATAATTTACTTACAATCCCACCGTCAATCCGTTCCCATAAACCGGTGGCTAACGGCCAATAGATTTTCGTTCTATTCACTTTAACGTGTGCGTGTTTACATACTTTGATGAAAAAGTAAATATATGAAAATATGTGAAAATAGCTAACAGGGAAAATTTTTTAAAATTCAGTCCCGATGCTTCTTGATCAGAGTGTGCATTTTCGGAGTTGAACACGTTGCGTTTAGATAGAACCGTGCGAAGATCCTGGCAGCGAGCATCTTGAAGAAGGAGATAGCTGTGATGCTTGATGCGATCGAGCGGAATCTCTCGATACCGGAGATAAAAGCGTGTATCGTTATCAGCAAGTTGCACGGGGAGATATTGATATTAATATTACTTATTTCGTACCGTTCCGAACGGCACGAAGATGCAAAATAAGTTATCTCGCTCGCTCGCGATCGGAATAATCGATAATGTCACGGGAATACGATTAGCTTGTACTTTCTCGCGCTCCTATTCGAGAATTTCCTCGAACTTTTCGCCGCCGAAAGAGTTAATAACGTTCTCTGCGAAGCGAGTACAAGGGAGCTCGCATCCGCTTTTTCATTTCCGCTTTTTCATTCGCCGGTGGAACTTAATAATATTCGCGACGGAACGAAGATAATAAAAATCATCTTTGCTTTGTCGCTCCTGCTTTCGAATTAATCTTTTTACCATCGAAAACGCTCGTAATATTCACGATGAAGCGGACGCGATGAAAATCGTGTTTGACTTGCCGCTTTTAGTTCCAAATGACTTTCCCGTTGTCAGGAGAATCTAATAACAATAAAAAAAAAAAAAATGAGACAAATGTTGAGGGCCGCAAAAATATTATAATGTCGACTTCGGAAAGCGTTGAAATAAATAAACATATCGGGAAGCACGGATATTAATATTCTGGTTGTCCCAAAAGTTTCTTTTGTGTTTCGCAGCTTGAAAAAGGACCTGTTTAAAAATTTGTTTACCTGTCGTAACGTTAAATAAAGTCCCCGGGAAGGATTGGCGCATCTCTTCGCGACAAATTCGTAAAAATTGATAAAAGAAAAGAACAGAAACAAGCCATTTACCGGGGACTTCTCCACTGAATGAAGTGTGCGTGTGCGTTTCGGGCGACTGCAGTCAATCCAGCTTGATGCAGCCTGTGAAACGAGAAGGCGAGTCCCACAAATGTCGTCCCGCTGCGGCTAGTTCCGCCGCGTCTCTTTCAGCTTATATTCCGCGGGTTTTGCATTTCCCGGTCGCTCGGCGTGACTTCTTTCCGTCGGTTTTTGCTTGCGGCACGCTCACGTTTCGCCACTTTCACGGCGAGTAATTCGTATTCATACGGGGACGCGAAAGGCGACGGCGTTGCGCCGCGCGTATCGCGTTTAAATCCTCGAGCGTCGAGTGGACGCGAAAATGCGATTGGTCTTCATGCTGGAAATTGCGATTTCGGTGGACACGTGTGCGCTGGAAATCCTTTCGATGCGGGCAGCCTGCATATAAGGGCGCGCCGATTCTCTGGCCGCGGATTTCGAAAATGCTTCGCTTCTGCGCTAACCCCACGCGTTTCATCAGATTCCAAACGAAACCCGTTTCCAATAAGCGTTCGAACACACTTGCAAATAAGGGGCATAACAGGGTAAGCATGGCTAATTACCCCCAAGCTACTTCTCATTCCGTTCGTCTGCTATACAACGTTCTCTGCCTGAAACACTGTACTGTAAAATTTCTCAATTATTTCTTCAGGTGTTACCTATAGATATCGTCAAGGCCTCGATGATAAACGTCGCGGAATTATCCCCATTACCGCGGAGCCATTGCACGTCTCCTGTTCCAATTCGATGGTGACGCGATCGGCATACCTCAACAGACGATTTCGCAGTATCGCAACGGAAAGACTGATTGCGATTGGTCGCAGCTGATCCGAGCGTTCCGCGTCGTTCCGTCAAGGAAATGCAGAGTGTTTCTCGTCAGTGGTGATTCGTTTCACGTTCCGCCGACGGAAACGACTGGCACCGTCTCTGGAACGACATAATCATGCCCGTCTCGGGAGAAGACACACGCGATGTTGTCTCACTCACCTGGTTCCTTCCTCTCACCCTTCTCGAAACGCCGTCCAGGTGCCGGGATACTTGAAAATGTAGTTTGTCCCGCGAGGGACGTGGATTGCCACGTCTCGGGGTGTGTCTCTCTGCTGAAAAACGAGGCCCGGAACCGCGGCAGCGACGTTTTCCATTAAAGGGATCGGCGACCCGCGCGACACTCGCATAAATGGTTTTCGAACGTGACGTCGTAAACAGACTGGCGAAGACTGCTGCGTCCGGAGCTGTGGGACCGTTGTCATAAAACGTCTATAAATCCACTGGCTTGATCAAGGAGCCTACGTGCGCCGATTGCATACCCTAACGATTGTTTACGTTCCGCGATTCTGTCGAAATAGAGCGTTGTTCTCGATCAGCGAAAGCTCGAAACTGCTCGATCCTCTGCCAATTCAGGTTACTTTTTGGCTATCCGAGTGGTTCGAGGACTTTTCGTGGAAATGGCCCATCGAGAAAGCGCAGTTAGATCCTAGACGAATCGCAGGAGAATCCAGGCTCTGGGATTCCTAGGATCCTCAGAACGGACTTAAAAACGACTCAGGGAAATCTAAACGCTTCCTAAGAATTAGCATAGCCCCGAGGATCTTTCACAAATGGTCCATTCAAGACTGGTAGTCTCGAAAAGGCTCAACTTCGCCTTGGCAACCCAGAAATTTTTAACTTTTCCCTATGCAAACCTGCACATCTTGACGAGAAAATGCAGAAAATCGAGGTTTCGAGGAATTCACTGGTTCAGAAGTCAGGTGTGTTTAATTAACGGTGATTTACACGAGTCTGCTGAAGGTCTTCAAGCAGTTGTCGAGTTTGATTTACCGGACAACCGGAGCCACAGGAACTCGCGCTTTTTCGCAGAACGTTTCCCGGCCCGTCGAGGATAAAACCGACAGTGTGCACAAGCGGCGGCGGCCGCGCATGTTATTTCTAATTAAAATTAATTACTGCTGCCTTTCCGGCGCGCTAATTTCTTTCCGGGGGACAGTTTTTTTCCGGCGCGGTCCCCGCATCTTCGAGCCGCGAGGAAAGCATCAACGCACCGTCGAGTGTCGCGAATACGTGGCCGCGGCGCTTCCAGCTCGTTAGACGACGCGCGGAAAGCCTTTTCCGCGGTTGTTCCGATGCTTAACGGCCCGCGAACTCTCGTAATCGCAACTTTTATAGTCGCGGATCCTCGACGCCTTTCCCCGTGTTCTCCTGCCCCGCCTGCGAGCCTGAATAAATCTTTCAAGCCCCCGGCCGACTGCTTAATTGAACTCGAGCCCGCGGCTGCTCCGCTTTTGATATCAGACACCGCTCTCCATTTCGTGCCGGAAGTAACGAACGATTGTTCAGTCGAATGTTAACGTTTTATGCCGGCAAATGCTCCGACGATTAAAGCCCTCGCGCCATCGTACGAGAAACGAGATCTATAGTACAGAAATATGAAGAAAAATTTATTTTTTTAATAAATCGATTTTTCCAGTAAAAAATTCGGAAAAAATACACAGTTATATGTGTTATCCGGTAGAATGTTCACTTTTTGTTAAACCGTGCTCACGCTATAACTACCCTTAGGGGTATCGACTTGAAACTTGCTAGCCCTTTCTTTTTCTTTCTGTAAAGATGTTCAGATCACTGTGGCCGTAAAGAAAATGGCGCGGCAAGGGGAAATGCTATCGGAGTCATTGCCGCGGCCTAGTTCCCATCGACCCGAAGAAATCAATCAACCAGGCAACCGGTGTTACGTGATTATTACGCGAGGGCTCGTTGACCGACTACGTCCTGATAACATAACGCAGTGATATTGCTGCCGCCGCGACTGTTCGGCAAACTGGCACAAAGCGGCGTTTATGAAAGACGTAGCAGCGAGCGAGATTGCGTATTTCGTGCTCACGTGGCAACGAACCCTGTCGCCCGTATTATTAACAGCCAGGCAACGTGATGATAGGGACGGCTCGACGGTAGTTAAGGGCTGCGCCGTCCTTAACGGAGCATACTCGTCTTTGGGAGGGCAGCTGTTTGCCGAACCCGCTTGCCAATGTGCATATCGTAACCCCGGCGAAACAATCGACCAGATGGAAATCATACGCCAACCAGAAATATCAGCTACAATTCATTCCCGACTGCATATTACAGTACTTCGGACGATATTGAAACATGGAGGTTCGAGGGCCGATCATTGCAGGATTTTAATGATCTTAATTTAATCGACGAACTCAAAGTGGTCGGAATATTACAAAATGACCGTGTGTAACGAAATATTGCGCGGTGCAAAGTCACTAATGGACACCGTGTAAGAACGAACGTCGACGGAACGGCACGAAGATACTTCAGTCACCCCCGTTCTAATCCCGTTCTCCGGTCCTGCAGTGTTTCGCGAACGACCTCATTAACTTTAGAGGTTCATTAACGTAAATCATAGAATAAACAGTCGTTACGGAAGCTTTGGACCAATTGTATCCGAGTCGTTCATTGTCACTAGCCTTCGCGACGTTTGCATTAATTTTACGACCCTTCTTGCGCTGTTCCGTTCCTTCTCTCCATACTGCGAACCGAACCTCACACCCTCTATCGCATGCTCCTACCATTGACCTGTATCACTCGCACCGACGCTCACTCTCTAGAAATTCATTAGGGAGGAGAACCTGCGACTCAATTTGTGAACCTTCTATTTTTATCCAGATTCCACCCGCTATTCCCAGACTATCGCGACTCTTCCGCTAATGCACAGCTCTCTGGGTAAGTAACTAACACAGAACATTGCACACTTGATCAATAGACTGCGAATCTTTATGAAGGTCTAAAAGTTTCATATTAAATAGTTCCATTGTACCTAGAGCGAAACAAATGGCGCCTTAAAACTTTTAAACACAGAATTCGAAATACGCTTAAAATCCACAGAATTCGAAATACGCTTTACAGAACTCGCAGTTCTTAATCCGTGCACGGCAGACTCGTGCGGATATAAATTATTCTACAGTTTCGCGGAACAGAAGAGAGATTTCGAAACGCTGTCACTGGTTCCATTAAATCATATAAATCTTTCAAGTAAAGAAGGATTTTTAAAAACTTTTACAGTTTATGCACGTATTAAGTCCGCAGCACGCTAATCCTCTGTTTTACAAAACTCACGGTTCTTCTTGCATGATTAATACACCGTCGATCTTCACGCAAACGTAACCTTTTCTCCGACATCGCGGAATCAGAATGAAGCAGACATTGTATGAAATGTTCCATTAAACTCCGTTCGAAATGAAAAGTTCCTCGGAACGAGGCAGCAACTTTTAACTGCATAAAATTAAACAAACTCGCATGTGCGACAAACGTATAGAAACGCCGCACGGCAGCCAGTGATAAGTAAACCGCAGATATTTATTAGCCGAGCGGCGAATCAACTTCTCCTTTTCTCGAGAACTCGATCGAGTCACGAACGGACTTAAAAACCCCCCCCCCCCCCCCGTATAATTCATTATATCACGCGTTCGTGCGTGATACGAACGCGGGAAAATCACGAACGGCAGTTTTTCAAGAACCGTGCGGCACGGTCCGGTTGATTATGCTTAAACGAATCTCGTAGTCGATATTAACCGGATATCTGTTGTCGCGATCTGCCATCCGTGTTATTCCATCGGCGGCATCGGAGGCTCGCGATATAATACCGGAAACCGATAAGCCGAGTTTAAACGAACGAATCCCCGGATCGATCCACGGTCTTTCAATCTTGGCAACGATAAGCGCCGGCTGGCCGTTGGAAATGTCGCGTGAAAATTATTCGAGCGACGCGGAATTAAAGGTCGGGCACGAGCACACGAGTGCCCGATTCTGCCCTCTGCCCCGGCTCGTGCGTGGCAACCTCGTAATCGAACCCCGAGGTAATTTAAGTTGTTACGATGCCCCTAAGTCCCGGCCGCCTCTCCCCACCCCCCGGAACTTTATTACCGATGACAAGTTTCTGATAGACGGATCAAGCTTCGTGCACGCTGAATCGAAATCATCGTCGCGTCGCGTCGCGGGAACGCTGCGCTTTCGAGCATCTCGATCGAACAACGGATACGGGGTGTTGCATTTTTAATTACCAGTTGGAAACCTTGCTAAACCTTGATCCTTGGAAAAAGGTTCCTGCTCGCGAGAATTTAACTCTTGAACCGATGTAAATTTAACCGTGCGTTGCTGTAATTGCGAAATTGTTTTCTTCGCTGTTGCGTCCCTTTTCACCGCACACGGTCGTCCGCAACATCGGCCGAGTGTAATTGACGCGACGTCAATAATAATCGGGGACATGCCGACGGCCGTGGAGGATAAAAATACCACCGCGCAGTGTCTCTTCCCGGGGCATTATCCGCCTCGTGAATAACCTCGAATGGCACTTTATCTTATTGGTACCACTAGCAACCCGTATTTCTTCCGATTTTTATTGCACCGCAGAGCGGTAGGGGGGTGGCAGTGTCGTTCCGTAAAACGGTCGGACGTTAAACGTTCGATCCGAATTAATGGTGATGCTCTTCGGGGCTAAAACGTGGCCCGGATAAGTCAAAGAGGAACCAACCGAAGAACAATGGGAACTGTCCGCGCGTACGTGCGGATGGCTTCGGGATTCTCGCCGAAAAGCGCCGAAGAATAAAACGTCGTCAGAGAGAAATTTTATTTACGGTAGAAAGTAGATATCGTTGCTTTTAACGTTGCTGTTCGGTCGTTACGCATTACAATTACAAAAAAATAACGAGACAAAATTTTATTGATAGTTTTATTAAATACTTCTAGCTTCGACTTCACAGAATTTCTGACAGTCGCCAGATGAAGACTTGTCTCCCCACTCTACCTTCTCCTTCTACGACCCTAATCCCTCACGTTTCCGCCACGGCCCGGTCACGTGACAAATCCGGTGCTTGCAGAGAGGTGGTAACTTTTTACCCTCGAGTCAATTCCCCTAATCTGGCGACTCTGGTCGCTACTACCGATGGTCAGCGCGTTAAAGAACAGGAAACTTGAAATCCTAGGCGTTGCGTCGGCCCAAAATCGCGGAAATACGAAATCAAAGCGGTAAACGATACCTCAAAAAGCTTGACGCGGCGCGTCGAGGCATAAGCACTTTATTGGATGGGAGAGTCGAATGGAAGGTAAATATTTGTCGGTAAAACGGCATGTAAAATAGTTTTTCCACGAGCCGCGTGAAATGAAAGGTGCGCGGCGCAGCGGTCCGCGAAAATCGAAAGGGATAATCGAAACGGGCGACGCGCTGCAACGCGCTGCGACGCGTTGCGACGCGTTGCGGCGCGCGGCGGGTACAATTATCCGGCGATTGCTGGTTTCGCTGTTGGCCCGGTGGAAAAAAAAATCACAAATTCCCTTTGTCTCAGCGGCAATCTCGTCGCGTGTCACGCGGAAAACCGGATGGGATTCCCGGCGAGGAAACGCGCGCGCCGCGTCGACGCGGATTAATGCAAATGCGAGAGAGATCCTGCACGCTTCCCGCTCACGGCTTCCAGCTTCCAGCTCCCGTTCGATTAAGATCTCGCCGACACCGCCGGCATAGAGATGCGCCGGGTTTCGGGAAAACTTCGGACCCCGTGCAACTTGTATGATTGATCATTCCAGTTAAATCTAGAGTACTACCGCACGCTAATTACCCTCGAGCGTGTCCCAGCCCTCGGAATTATTCGATCGTTTAAGCGTTCGACGATGATTACCTATCGGCAACCTGGATCCCCTCTCACGGCGAATCACGTCTAACATTTCTCGCACCCGATCGAGATCACCGATCAACCTTTGTTCGGACTCTAGGTTCCAACGTTTCCGGGACTGTTCCTGTTTCACTCGATGCCGTGGGGATCCTTCGTGCATGCTCCCTCCGTTATTAATTACTCGACACTTCCGTCGAGCGAACGTACACTGCCGCGGAATGTTGCGAACCATTTCGAAATGTTCGACAGTTTGCGCATGCAGGTCGGTCTCCAGAACCTTGAACAAATCGATTTTTCTTTTTTTACGTCGCAGGAGTGTCAAACAGAAAAATCTCAGAAAAGAAATTTCGAGATCTATAGCTAAGGACCAGCCTAGTGTGTATCAAGCGTTTTACGATTATAGGCCCGTGCGCAGAGAAAAGGGACGCAACGGCAGCAGAGAGAACGTCGCGTCCCGAAACCGGGCAAAAATGGCGGATGGCCGAGCAGACGAATGAATAGACACAAAACGAGCGGTTTTCTTTCTTCCCTCATCTATCCGGCCATCTATCTCCCCGCAGTGTACGTGTCTCCCTGTCTTTCTCGCCGCCGCTGCGCCGGTTATGCCAGCCGTTCCTCTCGAATATCATCCATCTAGCCGCTCATCAGGCTTTCAGCGAATATTACAAGCTTCACCTTTTCATCCGCTTCCCGGGCCGAAACCGAAAGACGAGGCGGAACATGCGACACAATACGATAAAACTGGCGTTCTCGGCCGACCTGCACGTGCACGTGCATCGCACTCCCTCTCCCTAAGTGTCTGTGCGCTGCATTTGCCGAATTTTTTACATTTTTTTCAACTGCCCCCGAGAATCTCCGCGACCCCGTTTTTTTTTTCGGAGGACAAGGCTTATCGGTGCTTCTCGCTGCTCGACAGTTTTCGAAACGATTCTGCTTGCTTCGTTTAAACGTTTTAAACGCGTTGTTCAAACCCCGTTCACATCGAGCGACGTTTCGTTGAACGATCCGAGCGGATTAACTGTGTTAACAAAATTACATTGGACCATTGATGAAATCGATAAATTTGCAGATTTGTACGGATCACACGAATGTACGTAGAACGTTATACGTGATTCATGTAACAAATGCAATTTTACAAAAGCAGAAATATTGTTCTACATTGCATCGACTCGTTCTTCTTATGAATTCATAAAATTCGTCGTTTGGTCGTAATTAAAACCTCAACGTACCAAACCACCAGAGTAGCTACTGATTTATTGGGCCATTCTGGGTATCATGGTATCAGGCTATTGATCTTTTAGTGTATCAAGTTATCAAATTCCGCACGTATCCAAATGTTCCACTATCGAGATGCAGGGAATTGAGCAATCGGAACACTCGAGTATCGGATTACTCGGCTATCAAGCTATTTAAGCACCGACGCGTTAAAGCGTCAAGCATTCAACCAGCATCATATACATAATGTCGTTTAGATTACTCTGCGAGAGAATCATGGCAAGTAAACGCTAACGAATCAACAAACAATTTTTAGAATTTCTCAACAGGTTCTTTCTCTCTGTGTACTGGCAACTTTTTTGTCGCCCTCTTGTTGCCTTCTCCTTTTACCAAATAACAGAAGCAGAAGGCAACAAGGAGCAACAAAAAAGCTGAACATAGCATCGCAATTACGATACCGCGCGTTACATTCCGAAATTCCAGTCTTCGAGAAATTGAAGGTAGCACGCACACGCACTATCATTTTGCGCACATTCCACGGTGCTGGGAACGAGGACTGAGAGCTACGAAACGTTTTTCCCGCCCCCGCCATGGTGTCCTTAATCCTGTGACTGTTTATCTCTGTCAGCGGTGTCTTCGTGTAATTGGGGGCCGGCGGATATCCGTGGAAAACAGTCTGCAACGTTGCGTCTTTCGCACCCCTAATACAGCGACCCCGAAAGTCTCGGGATTCTCGCGAATTTTTCGCGATAAGAACCGGGACCATTTTTATCCCTGGTTACCCCGGGATTTCGTCGGGACGTCCAGTTGTGTTCATAATGTGCACCGTAGATGTGGGATATTAATTATTACCGTACAAACCTCCCGGACTCTCTTCGCACACGTTTATCAGTTTGTTGCTGAGCAATTTGAAAATTCTCTCATGACAACGCGTTGAACGAACACATTTTCTGCTTTGTACAATTAACATTTAGAAGATTTTTATTTATAATACATAGAAGTCTGGAATTGTTCGGATATTTGCCTACAGGAACGAGAAGATAAATATTCGTGTGCGCACATTGATTTTCCGTGAACGTCTACCGATTCTCTTTCATCCGGCGAGAGACAGGGGCTGACGGTAACACGCGTCCGCAAAGAACTTGAAAACGGCACGTCAAGGTCCCCCGATTCGCCACCTCGAACTTCAAAGGCTTCGTGAAAAGTTTCGCCCGCGCAAGAATACTCTGCGCCAGCATGGTTTCGAGCTTCGACTCGGTCAACAGCCGGGACCGAGCAAGTTTTTCGCTCCGCTGCACTTTCTCGCGTGTTCCCAGCCCCTACGCGAGGGTGGTCATTGTTTCCCGAAGTGGTGAGTTTCATGGGGTGAAGGGTTTCTTTCTTGAATTTCAACTGCCGGACTGCAGGGAACGTTCCAAAGTCGCGCAAAGTGCGACTACCCACCGTCAGAAATATCGTGAGAACGTGATCCGTTCCGAACCTTGAAAAATCTACTTTTCCACATACCACGAAGTCTCGATCTAAGTCCAATCCTCGGGTCCGTGCCGTGACATATATCGTGTAGGTCTACCAAGTTCTTTTCACCGCGCCGAACATAGAAAAGGACAGCGCGTGTAAACACTGAACAGTTAAAAACTATAGCGGGGATAGTTCCGCGACTGTTATCAGCCAGGGGTTTGCGACATATATCGAGGAGAACCTGTATCGACGAGATCCTTGAAACGGGGGGGAAAACAGTGATCGATTTGATCCCGTTAAAATGTTGCCAGCCTGGTTTCTGGTTCGGCGATAAAAAAAAATACACGTACTTTTGCAAGTCATAAATAAAAGAAAAGGAACGATCGACAGCCAAGTATATTCTACGGTTCTCCGATATTTCCGGAGCCTGGCGGTAGCTGCGGACTTAAAATACGGCGGCTGGGAATCGTTAGCTCGCCGCGGAATTTCGCAGGGTATATACTTTGCATGTATGTACACCTACAGCATATTTACCGCATCCACTTGGCCGCGCAGAAGATTTCTCGCGAGGTTCTTTCAATTCGATACCCGGCGAGTCGCCCGTGGCCGCATCGAGAGCCTCGAGCATACGAGGATACGATCAGTCGATACCGGGACGCCTCTCCTGTTCACCGCGAGAGCCTCGCCCGCAGATCATGCTCGTGCGTAAGACGGGCCATGATGTACGAGCTCTCTTCGGGGGCTCCACTTTTCTTCCACCGGGGGCAGATAACCGCGCGCATTACATACTTTCTCACCGACGCGATCCTCCACCCCTCGAAATAGCCGATCCGCCCCAACCCCTCCGCGTCGGATCGCCTATTCTGCTTGGATCCGGCCGAACGTGTGCTAGGATGAATGGAAACTGGGTCGATCGGGCAGAGTTTAATTTTCTCGGCTAGCCCGGAATGCTCGAACACGACTATTAATTTGGAACCTTGTACCCTGTCGATACTTATTACGGCACTCGGATACTAACCCTTTCACCGTCAGCTTTTCCACGCGGGATCCAAGGTTCTTCACCTCTGGCAATTTGTTCCGGTTATCGGTTAGTCGCGTTTCTTTTTACAGTCTAATCAGACCGTGGATTTACGATGAAAACGGGTAAATGAATTTTAACTCCCCTGCGATTCGCAAGGGTTCCGTAGTTTTCAACGATTTTGGTTTGAGGTTTTCAGAGACGAAACCTTGTTGTTCCCAAGCAAAACTGCCCGTAAGGGCGATGGCTGAACGATGCCCTAATTCCAGCTGCATAGCTCACGGAAACAGCGTAGTATGCGGCCCAATAACTTTTGGAGACGTGAGCGAATCCCAGGATTCGATTAGTCGTCGGGGCCTGGCCGGATCTCGATCGTTTCCCTAACCGAGTGGTCCTGCCGGAACCGGGAACGACCTGGACGAGCTGCCGGAATGCGGGACACGATTTACCGCGGTGCAGCAACACGTGCCTGGCGATCACGAGACGTCTTCTGGTCCGCTCGGCCCTGTGGAAGCTCGCCCCGCGCCGAAAGCCTGTTTCTCGGAAAGCTCGCCAGCATAGCAACCGGCTCGGCTAGGCTCGGCTCGTCTTTGTCCAGGTTCCACGATGCGCAACTGCGTCCCGCGAACGTGCCGGGATTACAGAGGGCTCGCGGCGCGGTTTTCCGCGACAGGAAAGCCGCATCTACAGGTTGTCGGTTTCCCGCGAGGCTTTGCCGTACCGCGTCGAATTAATTCGTCGTGTCCCGCGAGCGTCGGTCCGGTCGGCAAACCGGCTGGAAATAATCGCGACCCACGGTCCCGATGAACTTGTTTCGTCGCCACGCCATTGGAACCTCGGCCGACGGAGATCGCGGTCTCGAAATCGGGCTGCGTTCGCAACGATTCCGCTCGATTTCCTCTTCCGCTTCGCCGCAACGCGTTTGCTCGGTCTCGGTCCGATCGCAGTCCTCTTTTCCTGCCTAGCGTTAAACGTTGATCTTACAAGGGAACGTAGAAACAACGAATACGCAGCTTGAACGGATTTTGTGGAATATTTGCCAAGTCAATTGCAGGAAACAGGGCATTTTCTCTTCTAATCGTCTCAGTAAATCGAGCATAATATAACGATATCCTATTTTTCTAGTGTCTTTGTTTCACGCTTCCTGAAACTACGGTACAGCCCTTGTCTAAGCCGAACGGAGCCGCACGATCTTAGCTCGCCTATCCCCTCCACATGCCCCGCAAGGAGGGGCCGGGAAGCTCGAGCCGCTTCGGTCGCCGAGCAGTGTAGAGCGTAAACATGATTTTGCGAACAGACATTCTAATGTTCGCGATTCGTGCCGCGGGGGTCGATTCTACGACCCTTGTCGCGAAATAAACGGATGAGAGAGACTAGTTGGACGAGTTGCAGGGAGATATTAAGACCGATGAAACTGACTTCGAATTGCGTGAGTTTGCCTAGAGCTTATTTAGAACGTATGTACACGTTCGCCCGGCGCTGCGCTGTTTGGTGGATACAGATTCAAGTGTATCAAGTATTTGGACGTTATTAGTTACTCAAAGAGATAGAATCTGAACCGGTAGCGCGTTTGTATATGTACACGCGAAATAGAATGTCTGTCTCTCTACACTCCGTGTATTAACTCGGAAACCCTTTGACCGGTCTCGGTTGAATTTTGGTTACTCTTTAGGCTACCCAGGAACCTAGACGTCCGACCCGCTCTTCCTTAATTATCAGCCCTTCGGCACTTCGCGGTAATTCAACTTTAGAACACTGTTCTACCGAACACACTACCGGTCACATAAGTTATTGCATGATTGATCAATCTTCTAAAAATAATAACCATTTCTGATCTCATTGTACCAGAAAAACGACTTTTGGGATGGCCTAGAGTATTAATAAACGCAAAGTAATTCCCTCGTTGATTGCGAGTCCAAGAGCGATTTGATCGTCAGCGTAATTCATTAACAGGGCTGATCAGCTGATAATTGTGCAGCAAATACGCGAGAGACATCGATCAGAGCCGCAACAGGATGAAAAGTCGAACTTTCGAAAACGGATAAAGGACCGGCTATTTAGATCAGGGAATATGTTGTCATGCAGTGATGGATCGCGATGTATTTATAACACGAGACAGTTCTGGTCTCGGTGACCGATCGATCACTGCTACCTGCGCCGTTAGTAAAAGGCATGATAGTAATCAGCCGGTTTCAATCATCGGAGCCCTTGCTCGAACGCATTTTCGCGTTCTCTTCTCCCGATTGTATTCGAGATACGTCCCGTCAAACTAACGTCGAAAACGAACCCGTCCACAGTCTTTCGGCAACGTCAAAAAAATTCACGGCGCCGGTATTCGAGAATAGCCGGAAACTTTCGGAACTACTCGGGATCCCGAAGCAGCCGGCTAATCAGGCGAAATTACATGAAAGTATTGCGACGGGGTTCGTTATCCCCGACAAAGTCGCGAGCAACAGCTCCTCAAAAAAGCTAATTAGTCTGAGACGATTCCGCCGGGTCCCTAATTAGTCCTCTAATTGATCACAATAAGCGGTCCGGGGACGCGTTGATTGTTCAAAGTCTTCGCGATCCAATTAACGGGTAAAGCTTCCCCGCGGGACGGCCGGTTTTTATTTACGGCTTCGGATCCGTTCCGCGGCGGTTCAATTACAACCGACTTCTCGAAACAGGAACGCTGTGGCAAAGCGACGCGAATCCACAGGGCTCGGACCCCGCGTCGAACGCTAATTACACAAAGTGTACCGGCGAAACTGCATTAAACGAGAATGGACGCGGAAGTCCACTTTCATCGGAGACGCCGAGCGTCGCAGCTAGAGAACCGAATCGCCGGAAGTAGAGACCTAGAGGGACAGAGAGAGAGAGAGAGAGAGAGAAAGAGAGTTTTCTCCGAGAGCATCGTCTTGAGAAAACCTCGAGTAATCTTCCTATTAAGGGAACGGCACTTACCTAACAAACTCGATCGGCGTACTAAGCTGTTTGTCTGCATCGCAACACGAGAAATAACTCGGCTCCGTTGAAAGGGATTTCATACTGCTCCCCGAGTTTAGGTCCCTACGACGCGTTCGCTGATGGATCAATATCGATAAACTTTCTTACGAGAGTAGTTTCGCTATTAGTTTACCTCCAAGTTTTCCGCCTCGAGAA
>CM052113.1:1499061-1643197 GCA_028454245.1 Halictus quadricinctus | reverse complement strand
ACTCGAGAAACCGGGCTGTTACCCTGTGCATGTAGTGCACTTGCAGGTTGTCCGCGACCGTAATCTAAATATGCATATTCCCCCAATTTTTCCGGGAAAAAAACCGATTCCCGGTCGGATCGTTTATCGTTTATGAATTTTAATATGCCCAGCCAGGTGCTTGTCCGAGGTCGGTGTCAACGAATATTTCCGGGAAACTGATACTTACCGAGATCCTATTTCCACCCGTCTCACGAGTGCTTCCATTGAATGCGAAAGCCGCGAAAACGACTTATATATCCATCGCGGAGTCGAGGCTTTCAAGAATTGCGGCACCGTTTCTGCTTTAATAATTCATCAGGACCGCCGCATAATCCGACCAATCGGTCTGCTCGAATAGAATAATGGTCGGAATACGTAATTACGGTGACGTTCACTTATCCCGTCGATGGTGTTCCTCTCGAACCGGCTCGCGGACCGGTCATTATCGCGGAAATTCTCTTCTAGAGCCACGGAATTTTAATACGTCTCCACAATAATGCTACACGATTATTCAGAAATTTTAGCGTCGTCCATTCTGACCCGAAATCCCGACTGGTGAAATGCTCGCCGAGAATATTCCGAGGAAAATTATTTTCGATAACTCTGCGCCAGACTAATACAAGCAATAACGAAACGAGAAATAATAGTATGTTTCGTGGAAATAATTCTGCTCCATTCCATTAGGTTGTAGCATAAATAATATTCGATCCCGAATATGCGATACGCGTTCTAATGAACTTTCATAAATATAATGAAGCAATCACGATAGCGAAAAGGTTCCAGCCATAACTGGTTCGAAGGCCGTTCCCGTTCTTCCAATATCATCGATTGTGTCGGATATTTGACCGAAAACTCTGTCTCGTTAACTTCACAAAAATCGACGCGCACGAGCCCGCCGGCTCGCTCGTTAGCTTTCAAACATTCCGGTTCTCCATGGAGGCTGGAATCGGCCATTATCAATGTTATCATTCCCCTGCGCCGTCCAATGTGTCAATACGAAATGAATCCAGCGCACGCCGGGAAACCGGAGAAAGTGTCGACCGAAACGTGTTCGGTGTTTCCCATCAGCGATAAACATTCTACGGGAACCCACTTTGCAGGGAAGCTTTGGGGACGAGCACGATTTCCGCGAAGACAACGTTGAACATTGTATTCCGTGCGCGTCCTCCTGTCGATTCCGTCTAAACAACACCGTGATGAATATTTCGCGTTGTTATTCGCGGAACAACGTGCAGTCACGTACGAACGGGCAAAGGTTTCTTAATAAATTTTCATGCGGTTCGCCGCCGCGAGCAACCGACTCCGGTGATATCTGTTAATTAATATCGCGATGAATATTCAGAATAATTGAGGGCCGCCATCGCGCCCGGATCCCCGGGTGTTTTCTCTCGCGCGGTTTCTTTTCATCTTCGCGTACCCGTTAGCACGTATCACCGCGTCCGACAAAGAAGAATTCGTCGGTGATTATGCGAGCCCGCGAGGCTTTGTTCCTCGCTACATTTTAATTAAAGGCCGGCGAACACGTCGGCCTGCGAATCGATGAATACCGAACGCTTTGATAAAACCTGTGGCGTTCGATCGGAATGTTTGCCGCGGACAAAAGTGCAGAGCACGCGAGAACCGTTCAGGGAATCATCGACGACGGCGTTTAGGATGATATACACGAATTTAGGTTTGAGTTTGAATAAAAATTTAATTCTTCTCGAAGCAACGCCACTCCGGGAAAACTGTTCTTAATTTCCGGGACGGCGGGATGGCAGGGTGTTGGAAAAAATTTGTTAATTTAAGCCGAGGGACGTGACATTAGCATACATTACGACAAGCGAAAAGCAGCGGTGGAAGCTCTTGGGAACGTGGTAGGAAATCTCGGCTCGAGAGCACATTTTTCCGCGGGAAAACTCGGTGTCCAGCGTCGAGTGAATCTTTCCGGGGAGTGTACCGCGAAAAGTTGTTGTTTGTCGGCGCGGCGGTTTGAAACGAGATGGGGAATGGTATTTTACCTAAGCAATCGGACGAGAGCTCAGTTTACAACTCGAAATGAGAACGAGTGGAATCCCGTGACCGGGAACCGGATAGGAACGAGCGTGTAACAGGATTCCCCGCGTGCGTTTCCGCGTCCTCCGTCCCAGTGATCCCCGGGAGCGTTTAATGAAAATTTACGAGCTCGCAGACATCGGCTGTAATTGTTTTTTAGAAAAATGAATATTCATAAACCGAATCCACTAGTTGCTAGAGATGAATAAAAAACACATTTATACGGATCCATTGGAAGCTCTTCGCGCACAAACACACGTCTATAGGATTGTAATACCGGTCGGCCGGATATTAATTAAAACGGTATTACGCGTCGTTTGCATGCATCCCGTTCGGTTTTCCAATTACACATTTTTTAAATTGCGCCCCGGGAACCGGCGTCCACGCTTGCGTCGGGTTGCATCGCGTTGCATCGGGTTGCATCGGGTTGCATCGGGTTGCAACGACGCGATCGTGCCCCGTTTTTTCCACGGCCGATGGATCCCCGAATTGTTTGCTATATACTTTGCGCCACGAATTTGCCGCGTGACTCGGGCGTCGAATACGTACCACGATTTTGGGGTTTATTTGATCAGGCCAGAACCATTTCACGGACGAACGAGACAAAAATCCCCGGGCAACAGAGAGACACTTATTCCGCGAATGGCAACCAGCCGATCGAAGTCGGAAATATCTCGAAATACTGATAGGAAAAATGGCCGCCCCTCCACCGAGTGCCGAACACGCGACGCACAAGCACCTCTCGAACAATTACCCGTGGAATTTCAATATTCCGCGCGGCGAAACCATCCTCGGAAACGACTGCTCTCGACGACTGAATTTGTTTAAACGGACGCGAGAAATATTTAATTTATCGTTTGATTAAAAGATTTGAGAGCAAACAAATCCCCTCAAATCTGCAGTGTATTGTACTGTGTATTGTATAGTACATTTTTTATATTTGTAGCAAATTTTAAAATAAAAGAGTGGAAACACTTCGGACCACAAAGGTCAGAAGACGTGTACGAATACTTTTTACACGGACTGTGGTGTCCTGCGATGAAGCAGAACGGCGATGGAATCGAACGAACGCGTGCAATTAATTTTTAGCGACCCCTTGGCGGCTGTCTCGCACGGTGTTTCTTACAATTCCGCGAAGCCGGAAGTTGCCCGGCATTGTTTCGCGCAGGGACGCGCGAATTAAAGGGAACACATACGAGCGCGGCTTTCATGCGATGAATTATGGGAATACCGGGGACCCGCGTGCTCTAAACACGATTTTCACGGACTTAATTAAACAGAAACTTTGGATATAGAAGTTTTCATCGTAATTCTCCGGCTGGCTTCTCCACGGTACCATTCGGCTTGGTTCTGTTGCTGTGCTACATTCGCAAACAACTTCGCGCTTGCGTTGTCACTATTTAGCCTTCCGTGTTCCGGTTCGAGCAAGATTCCCACTTGCAAAAGTGTTCCTCGCTGGGCTTCTGTAACTAATTGTACTATAGTTTTGTGGACTTACATATCGGGATCAGCTTGGTGTGGTAATTGCCTCAGATCATTTTTACAGCAGAACGGTATTCTTGCGAATTCGATTTGTTCGACACTGCCGTGACTTACGCCGTGCATTCTGTTTGAACGATTAAAGCTGGTGTAAAAATAACGGTCGATTTCTTAGATTTGTTTATGGTCATATTACCCAATCGGAATGTGGGGAAATTCCAGCAGAAACCTCTCCAATAACCTCTCTCTCTTGAAAGCCACTCGTATTTATTTCCCTGGTAGCACGGTACCCGGTTCGGAATGGAACATTATTGTTTTTAACAGAAAAACGGTCCAAGGAATGAAACAATGATTAACACCGTTTGTTAGATACGTTTCGGTAGTGAGGTTTTGTCGCGAAGCACGTTATGCCTTGACTCGCTTGGAGCGCGCTCATTGGTTGGTCGCGAGTCTCTCAGCGCCGACTCAAGATGGCGCTGCGATTCCTCAAACCTCGAACACTATCTACCTATCTACCTCGAACGTATTCCACTTTCCGAACGTGTTTCAAAGTGTGCAAGGAAGAACGTGTACAAAGAAGTCGTCTTGCCGGCAAGGAAACGAGAGGACAAGAACAAATTCGGTAAATATCAATGAAAATCCGGCTCTTGCCGATCGTACCAGCAGAACAGTAACAAAAATCGCGAAAGCGTTCTCGATGGTCGGGCGAAATTTTGTAAGTTCTGGGCGAATTCGGTTATTCAAATCGTGACGCAGGGATCGATAAGAGGTAGTTCTGTTTAATTTCTGTTTAATTTAGTTTAATTTCGGAAATAACGAGTCTGTGCGTCTCGATTGTTAGCGGCACTTACGGTGGCCGAGATGGCCGGTTGTGATTGGCCGAGATGCTCGGCGATGCGAGCCGAGCGACGGCGACGCGAGCCGAGCGATGGCGCCGCGCCGTCCGAACAGGTCTGAACAGGACTCCCGCAGCGGATAGAAAAAATATCGGGTACAACTCGTGCCAGCAAGCTTTTGTCCGATCCGTGGAAAACTGGCATCGACATCGAGGAAACATTTACCCGACGGCGGCCCTTTAGAATGCGTCGCGGCGCGGGGCGACGCTCTGTGCGTCGATGTTTGCGTGTGAGTACACTCTTCGACAAAATGATAGCTACGTCCGTAGACAAAACGATAAGATACGCGGTAAAGTCTTGATCTATGCCCGACAGTCTGAACCATCTAAATACTGTATGTTTTACACAGAAGTTCTATGTAGTTTATGAAACGTTAAAGAGAGTACAGGTACAGGACAGTACAGGTTTTGTGCAGGAGTGTACGCGTAACGTTCCGCTGCTTGAAAATGACCCTCGTCCTATCCGGGATGGTTCGTCTGGTCAGACACGCGTGAAAACCGAAGGGACCGTGCAAAACACGTCGACAGCTCATCGTCGGGCCGATCAATCATTATACATCATTATCCGTCGCATTCTACAGTGAATCGTAAGTATTTGAACACTACATTTTCGAGTCTCCTGAAGTTGTCGATATTCGAACTGTGACAATTCAGTTAAATACGAGTAGTAGGTGGAAAACTGTATTCAATGTGAGGAGATTTTCAGGGTTATAATTTAATACACAATTTAGTAGCAACAAATGCAGAAAACTTTGAAAATGGCGACGCTGAACGGTAGATATATCGAGTGAACTTGAAACTTCCATTCCGAGAAATTTATTACATTTTTATGTATTAAATGGTTGCCTGAAGTATTTATGGGATAAAAGCAAGCCCGATAACGACGTAAATCACGCGAGTCGCGGCCTCGATGGTGGTTAGGCGCCTTTTTTACATCGCGGGCTGAGATACGGGAGAATCGAGGTGCTCCAGGTGCTGTTATACAGCCCAATCATACTAAATGTATCGAAGCTGCAGCGAACACACTCGGCCCCGGACGGGCTCGAAAGACGCAATCCGTTGTTGCCAGTAAATCTGACATCCGGGAAAGTTTTAATTGCTGGCTGCGTTTCCGGCCACAGAAATCATTCCCGTGTTCTACACTACGATGCCTTCTGGACGTGTTACGTAACGGTTTCCTTTGAATTCTACGGTTTTCGTCCGGAGCACCGAGAATGTTATTCTCCTAATTCATAGGCGGCCGCCATGGCCGGTGAAATTAGTTTCCGCGAAACAGAATAATCTTTGTCACGCGCACGCCGTTCTATTTAACTGAAAATGCTCGGATCTCTCGTAAACCGTTGAAATTTCGACCGAATTGTTACTATCAACTTTATTCGCAATATAGTACAATTTACGTGGCACATTTCTTTCGCACGACGCGCAATTGGACAACGGTTTTTTTTGGCAAAATATAAGTCGTCTGCATGAATCGAATAATTGAATTTCTAAAAAATTTGTTTTTCCAGACTGTTCTGCCCGACCTCTTCAATGGTTCTTGAAATTTGAATTTCGAGTTCGACTTCGTAGGGATCGATTAAACAGGGTCGAGATCGGTGTTCTTAATTTTTTCGCAAACAGTCATGTGCCTTCAACAAGTGTCTCATTATCGAATGTCCGCGCGACGCATCCGTTACATTTAATTTCATTAACCATTCAATTATACGAGCAATTAGTTGGCGCGCAAATATCAGCCGGTTGCTAGCAGAAGCAATTAATCTGACAGCGGAACACCGGGGGCTCGCGGGTAAAATAGTGCGTTATTAAATCACCGTTTAGGAACAATGATACGCGTCCTCCTTCCTTCTATCTCTCACTCTCTCTTTTTTTTCCTCACCCTCTCGCGCGCGCGGTTGTTTTATAAATTTAATACACGTCGCTCACGGTGATGTAATTAAATTATAAGGGCGAAAGTGGGTCGCTTTGAAAATAACCGCGGCACTTGTCGTTTTATTCTATAATTCCCGCGGCTGGGTTGTTTATTTTCTCTGCGGGGATTCTTCAGCCTCGTCCCGGTTTTTTCCGTCGTTTTTTTCCCGCGCCGTTCGGTTTCATGGTTTTCCACGTAGAAATTGAAATAATTCGGAAATTGATTGCAGGAATACTTTTTGGATCCGCCGTGCATCACACTGCGACAAGACCGAAGAGGAATCAACAAATTCTTCAGGATCCGTAACCACGACATTTTCACCGTAGGAGTGTACGAGGTTCGACGGGAACAACAGGAAAGCAGAAACGTGAGTTTAAAGTGTCTTTATCAGCACGAGTCGTTCTAGGGTGAGTGATATAATCGAGGTGTAGCTCATAAACGTCATGGACTAGGTGACTAGGAGGTTCATACAGTTTGAGCACGCGACGCGTCGCTAATAAATTTTTTACGGTCCATTCTTTTCCGTTTAATCGCGTTGTTAAAATCACTTTTAGCTGCGCGATCGTTTGTCATGTTTCCGTAACCGGTTTTAGGGACCGTTATAAAAGTGTCCATTGAAACATGAACTGTTTAATGTCGGGGCTGCTGGTTTCGTTTGATAATCCGATATCGGTGTCCCTGAACTACGGGAACGCAATGCTAGGGATTCGTGACACTTGAAATCCGATGTTCGTGGCTCAAGATAGAGGGAAGACGATACCGAGGGCAAAAGTTGACTAATTGAGGACCACGGAATCTGATATCGATGGCTCAAGATTGGTGGGCCTCGACGCGACCTGTCGGGACCTATGAAACCCGAGACTGAAAGCGTGTAACACGTACAACGGTTTACACATTGCTTCAAGTTAGTGAAACGCGATGCAGTCTCATAATGCAATTTGATACTCACCTCTCATAACGAATGAAACCCGACATCGACCATTGAAAACGTCTGCGCGTTAACACCGGGGACTCGAGGCGCGTGAAACTTGACACCGAGGGCTCAAATCACGCGCAAGAATGATATCGGCAGTTTGCAATTAGCGATAATTGATACTGACTTCTCGTAACGCGTGAAAATTGATACTGAGAACTCAAATGTAGTGAAAATCGATACGCGAAAATCAAATCTAGTGAAATTCTGCATGAAATTGAGCATGCTTTCACATCTGTGGTAGATCTCACTGTTCGAAACGAGACAATTATTTCGATGATAGCTCCAACAATTTTTCCGTACCTCTCACCGTATTACGCCCTGCTGGAGAAAAAAATGTCTGTTCGATTAGGAATCTTCGAAAGTTCGTCTCTAAAAATAGGAGATTGCATGATCCGCCTAAGTCGGAATATAATGCCTCGTTTGCATAAAAATTGGCCAGGAACTTCTGGTGCGATTCGATATTCCGGAGCGCGGTAGGAAAAATCGGGGTCAACGCAAGATGGCCGACCGGGCGCGGAAGCTCCGTGGGCATGCAGGATCACCTATCGACGAAACAGTTGTTAATTAATTACGAAAGTTAGCGAAGTGATCGCCCCCGGAATCTCCGTTAATCTGGATTTTCGAAGGGAAAAGAAAGTTCGAAAGTGTGCCGGTGGTGTATTAATTAACGAACTTTGATCACGGACTGGTCGTCGCGTCGGCGGAATCGAAGATCCCAGCTTCGTTATGTTTCATTTTCGAACAGAGCGCACAGACGGGTCAGCTGTACGTGCACCGATTTTTCTGTTTTTTTTCTCTTTTTCTTTTTTTTTTTTTTACTGCAGAGTTTATTACGCGACTCGACCGACTGCAATCTGAACGTTGCAGGAGCGACGGAACCGGGCGCCTAATCGATTGCATTATGCCGGACATAGCGTGTACGGTGCACGCTAACTTGCACCGTCGCTTGATTATCGCGGTGACGGTACATAATACCGAGAGCTGAAAAGGTCTCGGTTAGGCTAGCGCATATCCCGAAAACACCGGTCGAAGATCAGGTTACCCGTGCGATTCGCGCTTGAAACTGATCTTATCGCTTAATATAATGAAACACGATTGCGGAACAGTTAATCTTTAATGGCTTAGAATTTCTAATTGGCCGCTATGAATAATTACAACACCCATCCGAAAGTTCGGAACGACTCGAACTTTGTAAGCCGATAAAGTGCCGATTATGCTCGTTACCAAGCAAATTTAAATAATTCTATATTATTATCGTTATGAAAAGCTCGCCCGTAACTTCTCGTGTCGGAAGTGAAATACCTTTGATTCCGCGTAATTAGACTGTATTTTTCGCGATTACACAGAGTCCGGACGAGAAGCATGTACAGTTTAATCGTCACTGTCCCAGAAAAAATAAAACGCCGAAGGTTTGCGGTCAATTTTGGAAAAATTCTCTCGGCTATGGAAAATCGAACTTGATCAATTTAAAAGCCGAGAACTTACCGAATAAAATTTTTGTTTTTCCGCTGTCGGTATAGATTATAGTTGATCGGTGGCGGTTAACGGGTCGCTGGTCGCTCTCTCGAAACGCCGCCTGCGAGGAATCGGCGTGAATTTTTGGTGGAAAAAACCAACAAAAAACAGAAGCGCCGCGTGTGGGCGGGAAAAGGGTCACCGATAGTTTCTTGCACGCCCTGCCCAATTTTTGCATTCCCGTCCGAATGGAAACCGAAAATCCCGCGGCTTTCCGGCTTTTCATTCAATATTCCGTTCCGGCCGCACTCGATCGCTAATCTACTTCGGTTACCAGCTCCGCAATTTTCGTCAGCACGCTCCATCTATTCCGCTTTTGCAATTCTTCGCGAGATAATCGACACCCGGTGTGCTCTTACAATGGATCTTTTAAGTACCAGCAGCGTTCATAAATTAGCTCGAATTCGATTTCAATACAGTTACATACAGAACTCCCTCTGAAACAGAACAACTGTTCTAAAATTGGACCAAAAAACCTGATGTTTCTTCAGCTATTAGAAGCAGAAGACTTTGTAAAAAAAAAAATTGCAATTGATTTGTTGCATTATTTCTGTAAACCTCCTGCGTCCTTCGGTCTGAATACAAATTAATTTCAATCAATTGTCAGAGTTGTTCGGGAAAAAGAAGGTTTCGCGTGAAAAATTAAACCTTTTCCACGCTGGGAGAGTCTGTACTATTTCTGTTCGAAAGTGTATTTCGTGTTTGCTCTGGCGCGAACGAAAACAAAGAGGGCACGAGACAAAGAATAGGATGGAGAGAGAGAGGTAGAGGGGGGAGACGGAGTAACGCGTATCGAAACTCGTTCCGGCGTATCGGAGCGCGGCTCGTAAACTCGCCTCGCAATTTGCAGATTAAAAGCGACGATGTACACCGGTGTCGCGATACACGAGGCCGCGTTAAACTCGAAAAATTGACGACACCGTTCTCGGAGCGTGGCCCCGTACCCTCGTAAAATCGTGTTTTATAAGGGGAGCGGTGCGCGGCCCTCTGTTTATTACCCCTCCTCATCGCGGCTTCTCCGCGATCGATTCCGCTGCGGGGGAACCGCCACGCGCGCGGCTGCTCGCTCACCTGACGATAAACACGCTGTTTTACGAGCTAAACTGTCAACTTGTCCGCAGACGCACCCCGGTAACTAATCCTATGCCGTCTGCATGATAAGCGACCGCCGCTTGACACCCTGAAGACAAATTCAAATTTCCTCATTTCGCCCAGCAAAAGTATGAATCCTTTAAATAGTATCATTGAAATAGACGGTTCAAAATAGGGGACGCGATTAAACTTTCCACGATTTGTACACTTTGCACGTGACGCTTGTTACGCTTTGCAACGGTTCGGAAACCTAGAAGCTACAAAGATCGGGCCGCACAAACCGCTCAGAGCGAAACTGTTCAACAACGCGGGAACATTATTGAATTTGAAAAGCGGCGGTTACGCGACGAGAAATCTTGTAAACGATATTTAGAGGAACCGGCTCCGAGATCCGTTCAAAGGGTCCATAAGGGTTGCGGAACTGTTAAATTTGCTTCCTTTGAAGCCTCGGGCCTCTAAACCCGAGTGGCCGAGCGGTGAAAAGTCTCGAGTGCCGTAACGAAGAATGAACTTTCTTTCGGAGGACTGGCTAAAATTCCTCGTCGAGTTATCGGTCTTCGTGCGATTTCTCTGGTGCGATATCTGGTTGCTCGGTTGTTCGCCTCCGCGATTAAAAGCTCTGGCCGAGAGCTGGCTGGGATCCGTGCGTTCGTGATTGTTACGAACGAGTGCCACTTTCTGTAACCGTCGAACGTGACTTTCGCTTAAGCAACGACGGCTCCTCTCCGGTTCGAGAGCCGAGCGGAGTCCTCGACTAGTGTCTCAGACAATGTCTTCCACGCCACTTAGCCTTTCGGACGATCGGTGGACTCGTCATTTGCCTCGTAACCCACCGGACCCGAGAACGTGATCGTTCTTTAACGGTGGAAACAGGTATAACACCTTGACGGAATGATCGTCACGCTATGAACGAACGAAAGTCAGCTAGAAAGAGTTGAATATTTATTTATTATCGTTGAAACATTTATTTTTAGAGAACCGTGTATCTTCTATTTGGAAAACCATATTGCAGCAGTGTGCATGCGCTGCGTGCGGAATACAGACGATCGTGTTCCCGTTGCCAGCAAGCTAACCGAGTCACATTATCTAACCGTAATCAGCGACACAAGTGCTCGATGACGCACAAGGTATCCAACAGCAGCACCGCCGCTTCGTTATCCAAATACATACGGCTCGATGGCCGTCAATTTGGCGAAACTCGTGGAACACAACGGGCCGAGGTCGGTTAAGTACAGGCATCATAGACACGCAACCCTATTCGCTAACCGGAAGATAATTAGGCGTGTGCATTAAACGACCATCTATCGCGTCGTCTCGAGGAAGTGGCCCGTGAAACCCGTCGTCCAAACGCTTCCGTTTTCACCGGGCCGGAAACTGGCATCGCCTTGCTATCTATTTTCAAAATCGAACTTTTTCCATACCATTATAATAATTTATTTAGCAGCACAAAACAATCCGATTGTTTCCAAAACAGTTTGCCAAGCCTACCGACAACCTTGAGTGTCCTTGTCAACGTTCGCGGAGGTCAAAGTCACCGGGGCTCCGCCAATATTTACCGCGGAGAAAAAATTGATAAATATTTGAGCGAATCCGGATATCGGCGTGCACGTTGACCTCGAAATAGTTCGGCCATTTCGATGGTCAGGTTTCGGGAGGTGGAGAGCGAGCTGGCGTGCCGGGGACCCATGAAGAATTTAAGCCGGTTCGCCGCCTTCGCGTCGACGCCGTTGCCTATATAATTAATTTTTCATCCCTTTTGGAATTCCGTTCTCGCGTGCCCGCTTCCGTTGTCTGCAACCCATCCACCTCCGCGAAATAATTACTCGCGCGGACGTGCTTTCCGTGAGGCCGACGCCGACACCGACGCCGACGCCGACGCCGGCCAGCGATTAATTCTTCGGTTGTCTGGTTAATTTTAATGCGCGTCTGGGAACACGCTACACCGTCCCGATGGATCGAGAGAGCAGGTTCCTTTCGGAGAATTAATTCGGCCCCGAGCAATCACCAAACGATTCTGGTTTATTTAGAAAAGCATTGCGAGGCGCTGTGCAACCCCGTGTGCCGGCACTCTGCAACCCCTGAGAAAATTGCACAGGGTAGATTCTGCTCTTGTATAAATACTGAGAGCCTGTTCTTTGACTTCTACGGGTACGCGTGTTCGTTGTCTCGTTATTCTCGTTTTTCTTTTTTATTTATAAGGGATCAGGGCGCTACGCTTCTGCAACTCTTGAGAACGTTGCACTAGGGACATTTAGTTTGTGCAGAAATATCGGGAGCTTTTTCTTTTATTTCTTTATTTATACTTTGTTTCAGCTAACAGAATTATATTTAGTAGTTCGTAGTAACTAACTATAAGTGCAGGGACCGAGGCCGAGGACGGTGTACCGACTTTATGGATACATGAAACTTTCGGACGTAGCAACTTGTTTTCGTGGAATTTGTTTCCTCGGAAATATTTTCTTGGAAACTGTAGCTCCGGCATTTTGTTTTGGCTGTAGAAGAGTTCCGAAGGAAACCCGATTGTTTTTCCTCTCCATCGAGCGCGAGCGAGATACGGGATACCTGGCGCAAAATATCGAGGTGCTAAAGTTTGTAGGCCGTTGGAGTAAACACAACACAAAGTTCGTTCCGAGGTAGCCAAGATATCGATCATCGGCTCTGCTTTGAATCTAGAAAGGAGCGATCTTCTTCCGAAAAAACAGACAAGATTTTATAGTAGTCGTTAGGTTAGATGTACACACGCATCTCTGCCAGTAAGTGTATTTTAAATCAATTTTGTATGTCTACTGTAAATCTAGTGTACAAAATATGTGTACACAGAATTTTTGATCTCGTTATACGGGAGCCTACAGTAATAGAACGCGACGGTCCCGGAAATCCAAAATTTCGACTCGTTATCGCAAATATGTAGGGCAATTATTTCATTAGCCTGGTGCAGAAGCTTTTCAGGATGCCGATGCGCGTTCAACGCTTATAAACACTAATGAGGCATTACGAAGTTAGTTTTGAAACACGTTTACTAAAATGTCGTTGATGATTGAACATTTCCCGAAACGCAAAAGGTTACCGGAAAAATTCGTGTTATCGTTGGGACGCTTTCAAACGCGTTCGGATTTATGGACGTTTAAATACGAACGTCAATCATGGCGCTCGTGAGACAATATTTGGAAACTTCAATCGTTAATCCGCGATCGGTTCTCGAGCCGCAGATAAACCGAGTTTATTCGATGTACATTGATACGCACGTGAATGGAAGACGGGACATGCGAAATTTTTGTTCGAAACGAATAGATCGGACGAAATTACAATTTTATTTTCGTTTTGTTAAACGTGCACATTTTCACCGTTCGGTCTGCGGAGGAGTTACAGGTATTATTTTATCGTTACGATACAAATCAATCGTCAGAAAATTTCTGGTATCATCCGAGAGACATAGAAAGTTGTAGGACAGTTTGGCAATTGTGGTTGATGCTGCCCACAAACAATTGATTTAAATGGAAGAAAATAGTTTTGGTTCTTTCGACGTCAGTGGTGGTAACTTATAGCGGCGAACGGAGGCAAACAGTTCTGAACTCGGCATTGTACAGTTGACTGGCAACGAAAAGGACTCGAACAAGTGGCTCGCCGATTGTTTGGAACAATATATTTGCGAAAGTTCTCGGATTATCGTGGATCGTCGGGACCGGGGCTCCTCGAACAATGAGCGAACGCCTCGGATAGCTTTTCCTCCCGGAGGTTTTCGCTCTTTCCGTCGAAAGGTCGAACTTCTCCGCTTTGATCCAGTTATTTCGACCGAGCGGCTATGCCCGGGGGTAGATTGGTCGCGGGGGTAGTCCGAGGGATGGGGAATGGTAGGGGTATAGGCGATCACGAAATTCTCACTATCGGCCCGGCATTACCCGGGGCTTCCTTGTGTCCGTTCGCGTCGCTCCGAGACGCCTCTCCCGTTTCCGAATCCCCTAACGCCGTTAGCCGAACCACGCCGACCGATTAACCCTGTCGCGGTTGAAATTTCTTTTAAGCGAGTTTCCCCGAGTTCCCCGGACTTCGATAACCCGCCGGAAAGCACCTCGGGGAGATCTCAAAGATTGTTTTAACGCGCCAATAACCGGCAAATTTACTCCGCCGAACTTCCTGAATCCGTGAACGAAATTCGACGATCGTCGGATTAAGAATTCGCTGCTCGTCGACTTTCCCGATCCCGAGGGCTTTCACTGTAACGGGGGAATAATGATGAAACTTCGTGAAAATACTGCAAAATATTTACAGTTGATGCAAAATAAAAGAGTACATCCACGGATTGTTATTGCACAATCCTACTCGATTTTTGGTTTCTTTTTGCCTAAATATGTATAGTCGACGAGCGGAATACGCTTTATCGAAAACACTGATAAATTCCACGGATTGCCGATAAATGTAAATAAAATATAGTTTCCGATTGAAACCGGAACGGATGTACCCTGCAGGCAAAACAGCGTGTACGAAACGAAAAAGGTGTACAACTTTTAGAACCGAAAGAAATCTGTTAATAACTCTGAATACATTGTGGGCAAAAGTTAATCGCGAATTCCCTTTAACGTCGAGAAACTCCGGGAACAAAAATGAGGGTCGTTTATGTCCGACGCAATAATCTTATGAAGGAAGTTCTACTCTTGAATGAAACTTATGGAACCGACGTTCTACTTTCCTGGTGAAACTACGCCAAGAAATTTTAATCAAGCGTTCTTCGTTAAGGAAATTTACGACGATACAAATAACCTCAATTAGTGAAGTGCGCTCCGAAATTAGACGTGGCTGATGGCCTGCGGCATTATGGGGTTTAGTTTTAAAAATTAGTTGAGCCATAGGCGTCAGAACGTACTTCAAGCCTCTGTGAGAAATTTACGTCACAGGTTTTCACCTCAGCAAATCGTCACTGGTATCAAAGTAGCAAGGTCGTTCGTTGAAAGCGCGTCGGTGTGAACGCGTCTTAAGGCTCGGTGGGGCACAATGTGTGTCAAGACTAACGCTCAACGGTGCGGCCTACGGCAAACAGAATTCCTGAACTCGCGTATCGCATTCTCTTTTTGCATACGGGATGCCGTTTGGCTTCAAATGGCAATTGTTCGTCGGAGTCCGAGGACCTAGGTTCCAGCTTGAACTTCCTCAATGCCGCGTCGATAGTCGGTTAATAATTAAGCGGCGTCGAGAACCGATGCAGTCCAGCTGTGCTTCCCATTATAGTCTTTCTTTCACGGAACGCGACACGGTCGTTAGGGCATATTCGAATAAAATTAACCGAACGGGGCTATGCACGCTGGAACTGTGGAGACCGCGGTTCTCAACCTGAGTCCCCGATAAACCAAAATCCACAAATACACAACGAGTGATGAAATTATTATGAACACCTCGAGACTTATTTGAAGTTTGATAACAAATGGAATTAAATACGTCTTTTGTTACTACACCCTTCGCAAATGTTACTTATAGTAGTAGACTGCGGATCTTCATGCAAAATAAAAAAATGGTTTTAATAAATTGTAGAGTACACTATAAATTTTTGCGCGATTCTTTCCGTGTGAATTCTCAAAATTGTTCCAAAGAAAATATGTTCTTATTTCTCCCAGTAGGATAGAGGGGTCACAGGAAGAAAATAAGATCGAGAGGGGGGTGAAACAGCTTGAGAAATTCTGCCCTAAACGATCCCCTAAACGGTTCCCACGGGATCCTCGCCCGGAGACCGAGGAAACGTCGCGTCGAGCCCGCAACCGGTAAATATCGCATTCGATCGGGAATGTCGCGCATAAACGCGAGCCTGTTCCTCGATAAATTAAGGCGGCGGTCTCATGTAAACGCTGCAAAATTTAGCAATTGAAAATGCGGGTTGAATAGAATAAACAATAGCGGTCTCCTGGTATTATGCTTACACTCCTCGGCGATCGAGTAGTAGGGATAGTTCTACGACAATTACAGGCTAGTCATTTGGGACATTTATCGAGATTGCAGTCAATAAAAATCCAGGTCTCGTGTCAAACTTATCACAAATGTTCGCCACAAAAATTTGTATAAATCTTGTACTTCGAAAATCAAAGTTTTTAGCATTGTCCCGACCACTGGATTTCCATACTCGTGGTTATGCGTCTATCCCGGCTCAGTAGGCATAATGTACAGCGAGGCGTGTTCAAAGACGAATCCGGCGGTTAGAACGCGCGACTGCTTTGCGGTGTCTCGCGTCTACAATGCCTGAAGACGATCCTGTCGACGACGATCTGTCCGCTGCCGGTTACGAACTAACTATCAGAAGCTCACGGGAACTGTGGTTTATAATGCAGTTTACGATACACGGGCTGGTGTGAGTGGACGCTTTGTGACGTGCTCTGACGCCGTTCGCAGCCTGTGCGGGCTGCTATCATTAATTCTTGATCGATGCTAATTTCAGCTTCAAACTTCAAACTTTTGGCTCTGGCCATCACCAGAGAAGAAACCAATTTTTATGTAACTCCTCCTGTAATTGATGCAGACAAATTTTATTTTTCAAGGAAAAGTAAGTAATTATAATTATATGGTGAGTTAAGAGGGCTGGGATGTAGCACACAGAAATTCACTGATAACCCTGATTTCTATTAAACCTGATCTTCCAATTTCAACGAGGCTTCTACAAGGAAAGGTCGGCGCGTGGAAAGAATTTGCATAAAAATCACCAGTTAGTTGCCTAGAGGTTGCAGTACAAGCTCTCGAAGCGGAGTCTCAGCAGAATATAGCGAGAATGAGGATACGAGCATGAGAGAGGATCTCTTCGTGGATAATATAGAAACCCATCGGGTCGCCGGAAGATTCCGTTGTGTGCAATTTCATCCGGCGGTTAATAAGTTGAAAGTAATGCACCGGGCAGCGGCCGTGATAGGGGGAAAAAGTGCGGTGGTGCGGGGGTGCAGGGGTGCGGGAGATCCGCGTGTCCCGGCGCAGCTTGTTGATCACATCTTAATATCCCTGCGGCGTGTACGCCTCGCCGGGTCCCGCAGTCACGTTCCCAGCCATTCCGTGCTAAAACTTCGACTTTACTGGCGCCCCGTCGACGGCGTTAATCTTCCTTTTAACGCGGCCGAAAACCGCGTCGCACCTGCTGCCGGTTACAGCCTCCGCGGAAAATATTTGCTGCGGGAAAGACGCTGCGGGAAACTCGTGATAACGCGCCGCGCCGCCATCGTTTCACCGAGCAAACTGCCGCGCCGTTGCCCGTGATTTTTCCGCAAGCTCGCTTCGGGAAAATGTTTCGAGAGTCTCGCGAGACGAGAATCTAGCGTTTGTTAGTAACAAATTATTACCGGTAACGTTGTGCTTCAAACCAGACGAGCGATATCTATGCGAAGCTCGTGAAATTCGCAGTCGACGTGTTACAAATGTTAAGGGGATGTCCATGGTTTCCAAGTTTTCTACTTTCAGGGTGCTTAGCAAGCAAATAGCAGCAGCAGCTGCGCGCGATCAAATATTTAAGGAGGTTAGGGACGGTTTTGTAGAAAGCATTTGTATAATAAACATTTCCGGCAGTTTAATGAACGTTGTCCAAATTGCAAAAGCGCCGGAGTTGCGCGTTTCGGACCCCGGCAACGGTCGAGGAAATTCGCGCTTTAATGATTCCACGGTGACTTAGGAAGTTAAGCTTAATACGCCGCTAATGAAACATTTAAAATGCTAATTTCCAAATGCCACAATGCGCCTGTTTAAGCCTTACACGCGCACCACGACCGCCGCTCCTCGCGCTGAATAAATAACCAGCGGCACTTTCCAGTCGATTGTGCCGTTTATTCGTGTCGCTTTATCTTGTTTAACACCGAACTTGGAATTGTTCATTTACGATTCATTTACTTTTGTTATTATTCCGTGCCACGGGAAATCTGTTTTTTAAACGATACTAAGATTGCGCAATCAGTTCGCGAACGATCGCTTTTACGAAATTGTCGAACCGCCTCACGTTTCTGCGTTCAATTGAAAATTTCACGATGAATTAAATGCGAACGAAATGCGCATATTAAGTCGTTAAAAATTGCTCGGGTACGTTGTACATTAATATCGTAACAATTAAATTCATCCATGCGCTGCATATTGCTTAACGAATGCGACTTAAAAAATGTCCAATGCCTTCAGCTTATTGCGACTGTTAAAAGGAAGTTGTACACCGCTGCAATCTCACGGAATCGATGCCGACAATTTTCATTTTGCATAAAAATCCGCAGTCCAGCTATCAGATTCGCGTCTTCGTTAATCTTCGTCTATATTTTAATGGTACGCGGCGCTAACGACCCGCGCGATCATTTCTGCCCCGTTAATGTTCTTATTACCGGAAGGGTTAATCCGTAGCAACACGCGTTTCCACCCTCGTATTTCAGAAATTTCCAGATAGCACGAATAGCGTAAAGAGGGTCGTCGGTCTCCGCTTATTAGCGACCGTAAATTTCCGCGTCCGCTAACGATTCTCGAAACGGTGTGCGGGCCCGGGGATCGGCGATAGTTCGCGTGTTCATCGTCAGAAACTTGACCACACCGGAGAGGGTCCCTGATTGCGACTGCGTTCGACGTTGACCTTAGCCGGCTGGCCAAGAGCCCTCCCTCCGTATGCAAATCGTCGGGCTACGCTTACCAATAAAACTGTCCGGCTTGCTCGAACTTAATTATCACCGGAAGTTATGTAACGGATTGCGCCGCGGCCGGCCGACTCCGAGACAAACGGCCTTGCTCGCGGAACGGGAATTAGCAAGGGTAAATAACGATACCGGCGAAAGGGAACGACTGGGAATTAGGTGGAGTCCCCCCCCCCCCCACGACCCTGGGAACGTTTAATTGATCGAGGTGCCATCGGATTAACGATGTTTGCTTATTGATTCGTTCGCGCTACACGATCGTTTCGCACGATTTCAACAATGGGCAAACTAATGAGAGATTACATGAGATAAAAGGAGGAGGTAAAATAAAAATGAATTCATTGAATTTAAACAGCTTCACAGAGATGAAGCATTCCAAATGGACGACAATAATAATAATAACAGTGGGATTCGCCTAATTTCGCCGGAACGGCTCATCATCCCCCAGCCTTCTCGTAAAAATAACACCCAGGAAATTAAACAACGATCTGCGAGTACGAGTTCCAACAGACATGCAGCTTAAGTGTTCATTCACCGGACGTGTCGTCGTATAGCGAGTTTTCCCCATCAGCAGGTTTCTCCATCTCGCCAAGAGGAAAAGTGGGGAGGGGGGGTTAGGTCGCGCGAGCTGCGCAAATTTTCGCGTCCGCCGTGAGAGCCTGGCAATTACGCTTTCGTCGTTTATTGCTGAAAGTAGTTCTCGACGCGCGCGAGTCGTCGGCTCCGTCGACGGAAAGGTCGTGCGACGGTGGCAGCCCCCCCGTCGTCGAAAACGCGAAGCCAACCAAGAGAGCTGGTTGTCCTGCCGTTTACATTGCACTCGTTCCGCCACTTACCTGAAACGTTTACAGGTTAAAGGCGATGTCGTTAGGCTGTTAAACGTCAGCCAGCTCCACCGCCCCTCCTACCCCTTGTTGGATCCTCGAGAAGGTGAAACGCGCGCGTGTGTGGGTGGGCGGAACGAGGGTAGACAAGTCGCGGGTATTACGATCGCGTCTGGCCTTTAACCCTTCTAGTTTCCTTTCTCCCTCTCTCTCTCTCTCTCTCTCTCTCTCTCTCTCTGTCTCTCTCTCTCTCTCTCTGTCTCTCGCTTGCCGGTTCTCTTTGCAACGACCGAACGAAATACGACGCTGTAAATTCGAGCTTTACGGTCGTCCCGGGCCAATCGCGCCCGTCCGTGGAATATAATTTCGCGTATCGGAGGCAGACAGAATTTCGGGAGCCTTGGGACCGGCTTTACGAGGACCAGGAGCCTCCGAAGCTGTTCCCGACGAAATATCGATTCCAGTTGAACGCTGAACTGCTTTGAGCCTCTGCCTCTGCCTCTCTTGCTAACTGATCGATTTCACTTTTCGCGTTTTACGGACCCGTGCATGACGTGTACCCTCCGGTACTCGCGGACTACTTCTCCCCTATCGACCAATTCGATGTTCTCGATATGAAAAAGTACGCACGAACGTTCGCGGCTCCTGTATTTCTACTTTTCGTTTCCTTAGCGCTGGTCGCTCGTCCGACTCGGCAACCGGGAGAATTTATGTAATACACGGGTGCACGCTTAAGTGTCCGCGGTCGGAACAATCGCCTCTCCAAGTGAATAATATTTAGAATGTCTTCAATGGGGCCCCATATTGCCAGTGTTGAGATCTAATTGACCAATGTGTCCTTGTCGTGCCAGTTTATAGAGACCTTAGTATACAGTATACCGTGATTTTTCTATATATGTCGCCGAGGCCAGTATGATAAACGTCGCGGAATTATCCCCACTATCGCCGAGGGTATGCTCCGTTGAGGGACACTGTTAAATTTCACTATGTCTTCAATGTATCCTTGTAGCATAGAGGTTCAGTTCATGTCCTTGTTGAGTCACTGTGCAGAGATCTTGTTCAAGGTCGGCGGGGAACCGCATGGTGGACGGTTGGCCCCGGGTCTCGAGGATTCCCTTGCCGGACGCAAAGTGGTCGAATATCATCCCCGGAACGGTGATTCCGAAAGGGATGGTTAGGGGAGAGAGGGGGAGAGAGAGAAGGCGCGAAACGAAATAAAAAGTGGCTGAACGATCGTGCTTTTGAGTCAAAGCGACTCGGTGCGAGGGCGTGTACGTACATAGTCAAAGCACAGTGACACGCCACGCGCGCGAGAACACACACACACACACACGTGCACACCCTTCTCGTTTACATTTCGCTCGACAACACCTAACAGGTGGTGTCGGCGCAGCTGGAAGCTGATACCATCCTCCTCTCTGTCGTTCAAACACCGAAGACAAACTCGAAGAAGACACTTTATTGCGAGCGGCGAGTTTTAAACGGTCGTTACGACGGACGGCGACCCCACCACCGAGGTCTGCCATACTCGATGCAAATTTATTCGCGCTCATTAACCGATCGCGTTTATTGACCCCCCGACGACGGGACTCCCGGGTCCTTTTCGACCCAGAATTACGCACGCTCCATCTAAATGCTAATTTTCTAGCAGCCGGTCCGAATTAGCAGCTGTTTGTATCGGGACCGACAGAGAGATCAACGTTAATGCATTATCTAAAAACAACTGATAATTGTTTTTCAATCGGCTGTGCGCGTCGAATTTGCCGAGTCCTGGAGCCGATCGTTCGAGAATCTTGTTTGGATTCGTTTAGACGCAAATTTGTGTGTCTAATCTCGAAGTAAAGAAAGAATCGATATATTCGAATTTTAATTGATCCACGGCTGCGAATCGTCGGAAGTGGTAATTTCAAACGGAACCGGCAGCTCGCGGCTAGACGCGAATTAAGCTCACTGTTTTTGCAGACACGCTGGACTAATTTCGAGGTCGGCGACGCCGCTCCCCCTTCCCCCGTCAAATCAAACTACTTTTTAATGAAGCTTTCACGGTGAATCAGTGTTTTCGGTATTTTTAACGAGCCACTCACGGAATTACAAAGTTCCGCACTCCCATTCGAATCGCGGAGGAAACATTTTCACCGTTCAGTCCGACTTTCAATTGCATTTTTTAATCAGCAGATTTAGCAACTCGGTGAAGAAAACAAGGAACAGATAAACGTTGAACTTATACAAAAATGTCCTCGTTGAGACTCCGACCGATTCTACCGTGGAATGAGTTTGTTGGATTAATAGATATCCACCGGAACATTCCCGTTGCGGAGCGAGGAATCCAAAATGGAGAATGGTCATGGGAGGACGGGAAAAGGGGGGGGGGGGGGGGGGGGGCAGAGAGCAAGGCGCAATTGTTTTTCCTAGGCTCGCACGGTAATGATAATTGCACGGACGGCAAATATCTCGAATCTCGCCGGAAAGGCGACACATTGTCCTTAATGATGTTTCCGGGGTAGCAACTTCCGACCGCGTCGGTGCTCGCGTAACTTTGCAATTGCATGAATTCAGTTACAGAACTCGCGGCGCTCGAACGAAACAATTTTGCAGTGAATACGGGAGCTACACTAATTCCCGCTGGCCGCAGACAAGCGTGTTTGTCAATCATGGCCTCCGCTGGCTTCCCGGTGCCCTTTTTCGGTGTGAATAACGTTCCGCGCGCCACGGTGCCCATATTTCCGGCGGGTTATATTAATCTCGTTCGCTTCTACCGTCCCTCTAATTCTATTTTACTTTTACAGTATTGACAGTGACGACGGACGCATTGGTAGCCTAGATAATTGCCATGAATATCTTCTATTCGTTCGAACGCTACGATCCACGGCACTGCTAGCGACAGTTATGGATCACTTTTGGTAGGCGCCATTTGTTTCGCGTATTGACGTGTCACGGTCATAGATGTGTGACCGAAATCAGTTTTCGTTGACAGAGCGGATCATTGTATTACATTCACTATGACGTTCTGTGTTACAACGCCACGGTGTCTGCTGTAACCACAATACTCGTGCACTTCGAATCTACTCTACCGTAAATGTGTAATCCCTGTTGCAAAATTGGGACGTTTCTAGTTTGAAATGGTCTAGCAGAGTATATTGTTCAAAAGTACACACTTTTATATTGATTAAGAGGTATATTTAGCGGATTTTTTGCATTATAGAACAAGTTGCATAAAAATACACATTATAGGTGCTCTATAGGACATTTATTGTTAGGTCATGATGTGTATAAATAAAACTAGGCTGAGCTTCGTATCCACTTTTATTTTTGAGCATCTGCACTCCGGTGTAATTTGTTTATTTTCGCGATAAAACAATCCAACTGTTCCAGGTTTATAATGCACTGGAATGTTTGCGGAAACTTCTACCGCAGAACGAAACATAGTTCGGTACGCTTCTCGGAACATTCACGCTAGCGAAAAACACTCGAAATCCTGCAGTTCAATCCGACATTCACTGTAACTCTTAAATGCCATAAAAATTCGAGATGATTAAGCAGCAAAATTCGTTGAAATCCCGAGCTAGAAATCTAGAGAAAGAAATTCAGACAACCCTCGCTAATTGATGCAGCATCACGGTCCGGAGAAAAGAGGGGACAAAGAATGCGTCTCGAGAATTATCTTTAAATCCCTGGAACGAATGAGCATTCCAACTAGGAAAAACTCGTACATCATTTTACGTTGCCCATCGCAAATTTAAATATTATCTCGGAACTTGGTACAGGGCTTTAACAACGACAGGACCGTTAAATGTGTCTTGTGCGTGAAGCATTTCAATTAAAACTACAATACAACCATTTGCATTCATTTTTTGCATGTATATAAGTAGTTCGTCTGCCTTTAAAATCAGTTAAGATTAATTGTAGTACGATTATTTTCTACGGAATTATCACCGTTTGAATATTTTTATCGAAAATCCACCGTACTTCCAGATCTAAATTTTGCTCTCCATAGGCGTCGGTAGGGGACGTATCGGTTTGTTCCTGCGCGTCTTTTTTCGCGGGTAGAACGCCATTGCACGGTGGCGCAGAGCCGCGGAAATCACGAGGCAACTTGGCGATTTCGCAAACCCAGTTAGAGGAGCCGAGCGTCGGGTCGCGTCGGACGGAAGTGCCGTCGTGTGTTCCGGGTTAATTCGGTTTCCATCGAAAATAGGCAGCCCCGGCCGGCTCTCGCTCGTTAGCTAAACGCGTCGAAACGACGACGGCCCGGGCAGACGGCAACTTCGACAACAGCTCGAGAATCCTTGAGCAGCGTTAAAGGCCCCGACGAGGGACTCGTCGCCGCTAAAACCGTACGTATGGGCGACGTGTTTTTCTAATTACGCCGGGAATTGCGCGGGCGTCGAGTGGCCCGCGCCCTTTGTCGGGGGATACACGCGTATTAGACCGGCCCTCGGCCCTCGGACCAAGTTCATTGTTAATGTGACGAGTGTTTTGCTGCTCGTACCGCCGCCCGAGCCGGTTGGATCATTTTCCACCGGGCCTCGAGTGCCGCGCCGGTTCCGGCGACAGAATTCTCGTTTCATGCGATTCAAGGGTGCAGCCGTTGCTCTAACAACCGAGTCGCCCTTAGGGTTAGGGAACGCGCGAAATTTGAATCTCGTGGCGGACATAGACACTGTTATCAATATTGTTACTACTTTCTGTTTCAGGAACTAGTTCTTTCATTTCCAAGGTCGTCTGAAGGTCATGACTCGGGCATACTCGAGTAACGAAATTTGTCCTATCTGTCGTCCCTTGGTGTTTAAGGTGAAAGATCTAGAGTGTTCCAATAGTGAGGATTTTCTAATAGATGGCAGCTTTTTATTTTATCTTTCTCTTTTTGCGAGAAAGATATTTCGAGGACGGAGACCTCTTCTTTGTTTCGCAACACGTATTTCCACGTTCCGGCTGCAAGCTTGCGGAATTCACTGGCGTTTCGACGACTAGTTGGCCCAGTGGCATCGATAGAACCATCTTTGTTACGGTCAAAAGGATGCCGCGGATCGCTGAAACGATATGCAAACTGGTCATCGGAGTTCGCCGATGATACGCCAATTTTACGTTGACCGGTTTTCCAGAACGAAGAGTACGGTTCGAGAGCGATCGAGTATCGATTGATCGATCTTTCTCGCCGCGGCGATAGTTTTTACCCGACCCGAAGAAACAGTGTGAGCTATCGGGCTCCGTATAGTCTAAACGTTGTTAACGTCAGTTGTGCAAATTTAGAAGTCAAAGGGTTCAAATTCACCTTTCTTCGTACACTTCGATAGCCCCCACCCCAAAGAACCGCAATTATGCTCCATCTCTCCTGTCCCGCTTAACAAAAAGTAGTGAAAATATTTAAATTTAAATTTGTATGAAAATTTGACGAGTTCCAAGTGCAGGAATCGAATACAATGGGTTGGCGTTTAACTGGCCACCCCAGCAAATTAGTATGTAAGAATGTCTCATCAATTGTTAAATGGAACTACCGAGAGAGCGCCTTTCACGCGAGTGTCGCCTAACTAGTCGATTGAAACTTCTGAAACGCGTCTTTCACCGTGGTGTCTCGTATACCGTTGACTAGAACCCCTGAATTCCGTCTTCCACCGGAATGTCGCCCGAATACTTGACTGAAACTCCCGAAACCAGACACTCGGCGCTCGCTCTCCCGATAATGGTCGAAACTCTCGAAAATCTTCTTCCGGCTACAATTGCTTCCAATATTATTGATTAAATCTACCGTAAATTGTTGCGCGTCCCCGTGTCTCGCGGATGCTTGACTAAAACTCCGCGAAACATTTCCGTGCTCTACAAATGGCTGCAACTTCGAATTGTGATCGCCGGTCCCCAAACAAAGGGGCTACAAAATTGTAGTTCCAGACCCCGGGACCTGTGAAATTTGGGGAATTAACATTGATGGTCAGAACTTCTGGCCGTCTCAGTCCAGCGATAGCTTTAATCGAGTTTGACGAAGCGTTTTATGCTGGCGTCTGTGACTGAGCAACTTTCGAAAATACGCAGAAAAATGGTAAGAACCAGGAGCCAGGATAATAATTTTTAAATTATGAAAATCTTTTAATCTCTAATCATTGCATTTATTTCTGCCTTAATATTTCTTCAGGATATATGTTCTTAACCTACGTATTATTTAAAGACACTCGGAGTATCTAGAACAAAGATAACAATGATAAATAAGAATAGTGCAGTTCCGCGTGCAGGGAATTAATGCATGTGCTTTTGCGGCCACGTAAAAGTATGCAGAACGAGACCATTCGTTATAAAAAAGCTCGCATGACCGCAGTCTAATTGCTGACAAGACTAAAAATTAATTCGTATAATTAATTTCGTTGGTATACCCCGAAAAGGGGTGCACACTAAAAACGTATGTATCCGACGCGTCTCAGTGTAAAAAGGAGGTTTGAACTCTCGACAAATTTCAAACATTAACAGTGCGCTAATGAGAAATTTTATCGTCTTCCTGTCTCATCAAGATCTGCAAAAACTGATAAGTACATAATTCCATAAAACGCAACACAGTTTTACGTCATTCTTAACTGTTTCGTGAAATAGGTGATAAAATTACTTCTGTTCTGCATAACAAAAAATTCCGAAAAAATTCATGAATATTCTACGGTGACAGCTGACACGACTGTGAATTTTTTCCGAATTTTTTTTATTGTAAAAACAATTTTTCAAAAAGTCCCGAAGTTGAAAATTGTCGATTCCCCGAGTTCCGAAGAAAATGTCTGGCATCCTAAAGCTCGCAAAATCATTTCTCCCGAGCATGCAAATACATTTTTCATGCACCGCGCCGGAGTCACGGAAATTTACGCGAGGAGGTAGCGATTCGCACGTACCGCGCGATAATAAATACTGCACGAGCGACTAACCAGACAAGCGAGTTGTTCGAGGAAGGCGGAACTGGTGGGTGTAATTTACGAAAGAAATCCGTTCTTTATCGGTCGTAAAGGGCTCGTTGCGTACTCGGTAGGGGTTAAACTGTTGGACAGTGAGCGAGCATTAAGTATCGAGCTTGCGTGCGCTTGATATTCAGCCAAGCGACCATTGCGCCGTTACATGCTAAATATTTATCGGCGGTGTGTCAACGCAGTAAAAGAGCGCGCGCGGGAAATAAAATTCTCGGGAACCGGAACGAGAAGCAGCAGCGTCGCCAAAGGCCTCGGTGAGAGAGCGATATTGTTATTCAGCAAGACGAGATATTCGCGGGACGACCCCCCGATAGCATCGAGAACAACATAAAATGCATCCACCGCGCCCGAAACCGAGGGCCAGCAGGCGCGCACGTACGCGCTGGGCGACGACGTAAAACGTAAAACTCGTCGGGTAATACGAGAATCATATTGGGTCGCAGAAATATGCCCGATCCGAAATAAAAAGGGACCAGCGAGCACGTCGAGCGTTCCTTAACCGTCGTAAATATTGATTCCGAGCGTACGCCTGCTGATACAGTTTCGTCGAATCGACGTCCTCCGAGAAACTTCAGGAGAAAACCAATCCACCCGTTCCGCCGTGAATCATTTATTTATTGCCGGTGCGTGGGAAATTGATTCGTCGACCTACACCATTTTCATCGAAAATAAACTCCTCAAGTTTTTAAACTAGTTTAAAGATTACTGATTGAATCTGTAAAAGCATCGTCAATTATTTGTACAGCTGTAAAAATGGTTCGGGGGTTAATTGAAACAGTTGTTTGCAGTCGGGACACCGTTTTAAAAAACGGTGAATCGTCGATACTGGTCGCGAAGTATTCGATAATGTGGGTTACCGTCGGTGACGTTGGAGGGAACGGGAATTAAATCGTCGGGAGACAGTAACGGCCGCCATGCTGGCGGTGTTGCGGCCCTTTTATTTTTATCCTTTCCTCTTGCCGCGTTCTTTTTGCCCTCTTCTCAACGCACTCTTTAATCCGCAGCAAATTACACCTTAGTTAGATTTAATAACGGCGCTTACTCGCTAATCCCCGCTCATGCACGCAACATTATCTTGATTATTTTCATTCCGCTTCGTTCGTTAAACAAGCTGTGCTCCTCTCTCTTTCTCTCTCTGTCTCTCTCTCCGACCGTTGCGCCTGTTTTGTTGGATTCGATTTTTTTAAAAGAGCGACCGTGGAACACGATATCGTTCAGTAATTTTTTAATTTGTTTTCGAAGTGTCGCACGTTATCCGCGGAAATGGGCGAACTCGCGATTATATCGTGTCGCTAACTGAGCACTTTTTTTTATGAAAGTGTTCATGAATATTGGGAAATCGACGAATATGAATATTATCAAAATAACTGTTTATCCAAATTTAATTCGATTTCTCTTTTATTTCGAATTTCTGTTTTGTATGTATTAGACGAAAAAATTCATACTTGCATGAGAGTCCGCGTTATAAATATTAATGCGAAAGGTATCAGCCTTTGGGGTAACCCTTTCGGCTGGATTTTATTCATGTGCATGCTAATATCTAGACTGCCCCCGTACAAACGTAAATACTTAGGAATTTATCTACGGCAGTCAAAGTCTGTTTAAACAAATAAAAATCTCGTTGGCAGACAATCCCAATGCAAATTTCTATTTTTAAACAAGCAACGACAGTTTCGCCACGTAATGGAATAAATTAACTTCGCGTTTTAATGCTTCTTAAAATTCTGCATAAGCTGTAAGCACGTAAATCATTGTATTAAACATTTTATTCAGATACGGTAAAACAGTTGTTTAAATAAATAAACACCAATTACAATTTGCTGTCGATGAAGACAAGATACAGTGAAAGAGTTGTTAAAGTGTAACACCAGCCACCGTAGGCCAAGAAGATGATTATCGAACGGCCGCCGCCAGGAAGCTCAGCAAGGAGAGAGTATTAATTACGCAGACAAAGTTAGGATTCGATGAATGCGAAATCGAGTGAACGAGGACGCGCGCGAGACCAGCAAATTAGTGTTAACGGAGTGTCGGCGGTCAAAGCACAGGTGAATAATTAAAATGACCATCGAGCTGATCGAGGCTGAAGGAATTTTCAAGCGGCGCGCGCCGCATCGGAACGTCTTTATTCGGTCCGTGACCATTTTTAATTAAGCCCCCACCGGAAAATTTGACGAGATCCGCAGCGGTTCAACTACGCGGGATCAATTATATCGGTGGTTAATTATTTTGTTCCGCGGCACAACATTAATTAACCTCGAGACGATGAGGAACATTTACTGGTGGAACGGTTATTGATGACGGGTGGAGTTGCGCTTTGAGACCGTTTTTAGAGGCATTGTTGCAATGAACGTCTCGGGAATAATGGTCTTGGGAACTACGGCTGACTTGTGACGGGCGATGCTACTTACGGCTTCCTTGATGCGGCTTTTTACTACTGGCTTAATGCGGCTAGTAGTATAGCGCCGCGGGAGTCAGACATTATTGGCGATGCTCGAAACGATATTTCGTGGGCTCCGCCGCACTGCGCGCCGGTCTAAGTTAGTTTAACCAAGTCGACGGTACGTGCTCGCTATTCGGCAAACCGATATAAACTTTTCTTTACTTATAGAACTTCCCCCTAACTCCGCCTGCGAATATCTCGCTGCTCAGGATTAAGTATCTCTCGGATATTCTATCTTGCAATGTCTGCTGGCACTGTTTTTATTCGTCGTATTATTAACACCAGTTTCACAGAAATCTGTGTATATTTTCTCATCGGAAAGGAAATCAAAATTTGGGGGTTATAGACGGAACATCCTTCGAATCCCGAATTGTCTCGAGTCCTGTCGTTCCGGGGTTAAACGAATTACCGGAATTCCAACGTTGGCGGGCTCGTCGCGAACGCGTCAAAGAAACACGAGACGTCGTCGTCGCAGGATAAAGAGGACACCGAGGTCCCGGACTCCCTCGTAAATTTCTGCTCGTCTAAGGTTCCCGAGCGTCGGCAAGTACGCTCGAGGATAACGCGACGCCCTCCGTCGCGGTTGCCTTAGGGGTGACGTAACAGGATACCGTCGTCGACCGAGCAAGGACCCTCTCATCGTCCTCTAAGCGAGTTCAAGTGCGCTCCGAGGATATGAAGATCGCCGAGATTAGCGGCGATGGCGTGCCATTACGTTTTCGTACGCGGCGTCAGCGTGCCTCCGGTAATACCGGGATTACCGGGACCCAACCGGCCATGTTGCCGTTTCGAACCCCGGATAACGGCCCCGGTAATCGGGATCTAATGAAAAAACTTGGCCAACGACGTGTCGCCGGGAATCGTATCGCATAGTTCGACGCCGCCGCCGCGACGCCCCAGCGAGTTATGGCTCTAATATCGAAGGAATCCGATCCCGTTCGAGGAGCCCAGACAAAAGAATCGGCTGCTCCTCGACATCGTCGCCCGGCCATTTCTGCGAACTTTAAAATGGCCGTTCGACCACGAAAACTTCGAAAATGAAAGATTTCATTAAAATGTATATATCAGCATGGAATCCCTGGGCTGCATGAAAAATGCATTTACATGTTTCGAGGAAATTATTTCGTGAATTTCAGTGTACTTTCGAAAAATATTTCGTTGCAGTTTTGTACCAACCCTGGCAGAGAATATTCGACAAAAAATGGATTGATAAAATATAATATATGACGCTTATAACATGTGTGAAACAAAAGATATATATTGAAAAATTCCCTACAAATGCATCGATACAATTTCAATGGTCGAACATTAAATATTGGAACCCATCATTATAAAATTTTTCATCAAAATGAAAATTTGCTGAAGGGTCCTCAGCCCAGGCAATAAATAGTATAATAGAGAGTAGAAACAGGGTCACCAGAAATTCATATAAATTATTATTTGTTTGTTCTAGCTTTGCTAGATAGTCGCTATTTATCATACCACTTTCCAAGATAGTGGATCAACCACATTCGTCGGACCAGTTTTCTACCAGGGTTTCATCAAAATTGGCAGACATCGCTTGGGCATGTTCCCCAGCGAGCTTTCACCGTGATGTTAAGTGGTAGCTGGATGAGCGGTTTCCTGGTAAATAGAACTCGCAGGATCAATTGCCCCTGTAATCTCTGAGCTGGACGATTTACTCGATTATTCGTTGCGGGATCATGTACTATACGCCGTTCGCTGGGTATTCCGACGACGTCGAAGTAGTTTGGTTAGTCCTCGGAAGTGTGAGAATTAAAGGGAATTTCAGGTCGACGTCAGGAGATTGGGACGCGCATAGTCGGCCACGGAGCCGATGGGACACGATTTTCCTTTATCACGGATACTGCCTGTAAGTGCACTTACTGCAGTAAGCTTTTAACGACGAGAGAAATATTTTAAAAAATATGCAATGCTCGTTAGAAAAAAAAAATACAGTGCAATCGTCGAATGCACCTGCACTTCTAAAAGAGATACGCTCTACTGGTTGTAGGACTCTTTGTACCATTGGTCAATCTCCTTTGACATTTTCCTGCAACTGGTAACGGAGTTATAATATGACACAATTGCGTGGACTACCCTTGTATGGTACAAACGGGGCGTAGAGAAAATCGTACAATGTCCACGTTAGTTTTTTTAGCGTCGCATGGAATACGTCGAATAAAACGGTCTCTTCGTAGTGGACAAAAGTGACCCATCCCGCGTTCGTGGAAGTTAACAACAGAACCGGTTTCCGTCCGCGCAAGAAAGGAGCTCCCGGTGCGTAGATATGGGTCGAGTGAGTGGTCGTGGGTGAAATAGTGGCTTCCACCCGGTCTCGGTGACGCCAAAACACAATACCCGATAGAGGGTTTCCCGAAGTACGACACCGTTGTCAGCGGAAGGTGCATTAAACACGACGATCCTCGACGTCGATGAGCTCGTCGAGCGTTTCTCGCCACGATACAGAACGTCCTACACTCCCGCACAAAATGATAGCACGTGTGCGACGTCTTTAATTTCTCGGAGACTAAATAGAATTTCGAAACACGCAGCACCACAATCGTTACAGTGGTCCGAAATCTGTTAATTTGGAGGAAATTTTAAGTTCAGATTCGTAATCAGCGACCTTGAGAACCTCGGATTACAAATTTTCAATGAAATCCAGTGTTGAATGCACCGTGTCTGACTATGGCGTGCCGTTTCTACTTACGGAGAACTCCTCGGAGACGCTGCAACATTTATTCTCGCGGACCGCTGGTGGTTTCCGTCTACGTGAACTTGTTGAAAAGCAGAATCCCGCGATGCTGACGCGGTGTAGAACGTCGCCGAAGAATTTCTGTTTGTACGCTAATGAATCGCATTTGCCGATGATCGCCGGATTCGCCCATTGAAATCGCGGGATCCGCCACGACGTTTATTCACTTTCGCGGCTCGGAAGCGTCGAAAGCTGTCGCCCGGCTGAACGACGAAATCCGATTTGCATTGCGTCGACAGGATTTTACGACGACCATCCCACCCCCTACCCCCTCGCCCGGACGAACGCCATATTGCGGGGTAATTCGCCGAGCGGACGGATCCTCGAGCCGCGCAGCTCGCGCGGAAAGTAGGGATTCCCCTGGAAATCGTTCGCGTTTCGCGACGACTGACGACGTTTGCATAATTTCGAAAGGCGATTTTCCGCGGGGAAAAACACCATCGGCTGATTTTATTCCACCCGGCCCGTGGTGTGTGCGAGGACGCGGGGCGGACCAACGCTGTCGCGCATTTCACGCTTCGCGCGCCCGTTACCGCGCGATTTACATCGTCGTAAAATTTCCCGGGCAAACTGCACGTGCCAAATCGGAAGATCTATTCCCGCTTAATCTCGTTACGCGGAAGCTATTGCTGTATTTCCGTTGTCAAGGATTTCTCGAGTTTAACGTCCTTTTTCCTAGCGCCTAATCTCTTAACCGGTATACCGGGGGATCTTACAACAATTACGTTACAAATGTTAAATTTCTTCAACTTCTTTGGAACATTGGATTATTTAGTCTCGAACTGTATGCTTGAAGGTATCTGAGAAAATTTATACAGAATTTTAGAATGATCCCAGCATGATGGAAACACTGCACCACTTAAGGGTTAATACAGTTACAGCTGGAACTCCATTCATCCGAACCGTTCGGGATCCTGATAACTGGATCGTTCGGATAATAGGAGTCCGCTAACTATCGTTTCTTTATAATAGGAGCTGTTGTGGATGTAATTGGATGTTCCCATCTATTTGAATACATAGACGACTGTTATGTTACGAGTTCGGGTAAACGGTGTATGCCGCGAGGAGTTAATTCGCAGAATAGGAGCTTAGCTACGAGTTGAGTAAATTGGGCATTCTGACGATGCCGGTTCGGATAAATGGAGGTTGCATGAACGGAGTCCAACTGTATTTTATCGTTAACACTTTACTAGTCTTGGAGCGAAGTTTGTTCAGGAAGTGAATATTTATATTTAAAAAATTGTAGCAGCAAGTGAAATTTGAACTTACATTATTTAGAGAATACGTTCCCAGCGAATCTGCTGGTCAAGCATCGCCTAATCATGAATTTTTCAGGAGTTACAGTCGACCATTAGAATTCCGCAGTGGTAAAACTCGACCATTTGTCAGACATTCCAGTGAAATTCGGATTCAGTAGATTCAGATCGTAATATTCGATACGTTGTAGTGTAATTTGTCTTGGCAGAAGTTTGCCACCTCGTAGAACATAATTTCCGTCGAAATGTTTCGTTCGCAGGCTACAACATTTAGCGGGGTAATGATCCCGTTTGCATCTGGGTGTGAGCACGTTGTATAAGAAGTGTTTTCCGCGTTGAAACAGGTGAACGCGATAATACGTTTCGAAGGCAGTAATTTTTTCCCCCGGTTTCCTTATAGTATGACGTAATGCGCGCGCGCGCTAAGTCAACGTTCTTAGGAGAATTTCAGCATAAATGACGTTAATGCCGGGTGAAATTCGCGAAGGAGGAGCGGTACATTTTCGAACGCATTACTGGGGTAATTCCCCGTGCTCCATTTGCAAAATCTTCCGCAATTAACGTCGCTCGAGGGATTGTGTAAACCCCGGTAGACCGTGAAACTTACGGGCTGGAAGATTTTCCGTCGCTGCCCGAGGAATTCGCGAACGTCCCGAATAATGATCCCATTCGATTCGATTTTTCAATTTTTGACCTACTGAGCTTTCCTGAAAGTCTGTCTAAATTTTCTCGGGATACTTCAATTTTATCTGTCGTAAAAATTTTACTTGTCCGAATTTTCTATTTGCGAGAGATGCGCCGAACTGTTCGCAGGGAAGGCAGAAAACGTCTGACTCGACCGATAATGAATTTTGACACGAACAAGACCACGATGAACATGTTCGATCGCACGCGTCGCTGACCACGGCAATTTCAGTTCTTTCAGGCGGCCCGCCAGCCGGGAAACGATGTTTTCGCTTCATGGGAGTTTCATCGTCGATGTCGATTAATTGGCTTTGAACTTCCGCAGACCGTAACTCGTCACGCGATTTCGCGGTACCGGCGTGACACGCCTTGCGAGCGCATTATGCCACTAAATATAATCTCCTCCAACGACTTTCAATTATCCCTCGCAGTTCGATACGATTACTAATCGACATTGTGAACCGTTTAACTGGCGGTTCTTACGTTCCCATCGAACACTGCTTCAGGGAAAACGAAAAGCCTACCTCCCTAGGCCGCGTAGAATCATCAACCCCTTCCAGTGATCCACGGTCGGTTCACACCTAATTCCCCAAACATCAAAGGCCATCGCACCGCGACGCGTCACCTGGGACACAGTCAATTCCAGCGAGTAGGATACCAGCCTGCGAAATCATGAGCATCGTAAAAGCTTTCCGCGCGCGTGCGTTGTTACCGTGGGCAACAATTTTCTCGGCAGCTGTATTTTTCGTCTCGGACGACTTTATATGGTCGGAGACCGCAGTAAGGGAGGAAATTTGCTTGCGCGAGCAAACGTCGTCGCTCATCGCGCCCGCTTCTGCATACACAAGGTTGCACCTCGAGTGGCAACCGATGTGCAATGTTCTGCATATTTAATCGACGACACGCGACCATTACGATATTAACGCGTTGCTTGCCGCAAACCTATTAACATGACACATAAAATTCGGGAGAATTTATTGAGAGAGCCTGACCGTCGGAAAAGGTATTTTTGAGAATTTATTGTAACGACTGGATTGGACTGATCTTTTCGACATTTTAGGAGTATTTTACCAGACTATCGAGGTAACTAAGAATATTTTTTTCGGGTTAAAAGAGTTATTTACAACATGTAAGCAACGTGTTAAGTTCGAGGAAGAGCACCGATTCCGCGATCGTTGCGGATCCTCCTCGACGCAGAGCCACTTAAATTGCCCGCCGATAAAGTGCATTCGAGCCAGTCAATGCTCCGGAGAGTTGCAGGCCGAACGATGGATCCTGCAGACGCAGGTTTCGCTGCGGGCGCACGGCGCACGGAACGCTGCGCGCTCCTTGAATGCACGCTTGAATATTTAAGCATTCGTACTTCGCCGGCAATTTTCATAAAACCCGGGTTTTTCAGCGCGGCCGAGCACACGTAAGGGACGGGTCCGACTAAAAGCGCCGTTAACCACCGGCGGATGTAAAAGCCCGGCCCCTAAATTATTAGCACGGCAACATTATTACCATTCTTAATTTAACGCCCTGCCGAGTGCCTGGCTCAAGTCCAAAAACCGGGGGATGCGCGGAATTAGCCCCGCCGATGTCTGGGACCCTCGTTCTTCCCCGAAATTGCGTTCCGGTTCGATCCAGAAGTTTTATGCTTCTTGTCACGGATTAATACTCCGAAGATCTAACGTTACGCTTCAACTGCGAGTTGGTTCATGACTTCAGAATGAAGTTACACGTCAGTCGGAGCAATTTGTTTCTAGGTTCCAAATGCAAGTTCTTTGGTTCTCACAGTTGAGATGGTTCAGAGTTAAAGTTTTTCGTCCGAAACTAGAATTGTAATAGTTCTGTGAAATAGTATAGAATGGTCAAAAGTCTCCAAATCCTAATTGAGTTTTGGTCACCCCATTCGATAGGGTTCCCAGAGATATCCCTCTGTGACAAGTTTCAAGCCGGTACCCCTACCACAAGGATAGCTACAGGGTGAGAACACTTTAATGAATTATGCTCTATTTCTTCTGCCCTGCTCAACGAAAAATTGCGAAAAAATTCGTGACCATTCTACCCTACAGCACACATGACAGTGAATTATTTCAGAATTTTTGGTTGCGAAATCGATTTTTAAAAAATCCGGGAATTGTCGATTTTGTACTGAAGTTTTCAGAGTGCCCCCAATTCTAGCAATTACAATAAAATTAGAGTTCCGGGAGACTCGAGAAGCGAATGCAAATTTGATTTTAAAAAGAAGTCGCCCCTCACGGCCGGGGCGTCCTCGAAATCCTAACGAGATTACGATCGCGACGCCAGGCAACGGGAATCAAAACCCATCGATTTAGATGTTTCCCGAGTAGAGAAACCAATTGGTTTCTCTCACGGCAATGCGAGCAGATTGCCCGATAATTTAACCCCGATTCCGTTCGGCCGATAAAAGGAATGGAAAGAAACGTCGGACGGCAGGGTAACTTCGTTCCGACGGGCCTAGCCGTTTTCCTAAGGGCTCTGCTCGAGAAAATACCATCATCTAGACTCGAGACGTTTAACGTAGCTTAAAAGCCGGCCGAACGAAACCTGAAACAACGAAGTTACACCACCGGGTTCCGCCACGGACTCGACAATTACGCGATGTATAAACGGATTATTCGTCGGAACGAAATTTTCATTCGCGGTCACGAACCTGCAAAAGGGATCGCCGAACCTTTTGTTCTGTTTAAAAAATCGCAATCTTGTTGCTCACTGTTCTCCGTTCTTTGTCCTTCGTCGTTTATCGTAACGACTATGTTCTGGAAAGAGAAAAACACCACTCGTCTACTAACTTTAATCTCTCGAAGACTGTATAGAATTTCTGAATAAATCACGCGGCATCGTAATTGTTACGGCGCGGAAAGAAGGAGAACCTGCTCGTAAATAAAATTCAGCTCGCTGGTTTTCTGAACGAGCAAGAAGGGAAACAGAGAGCCTGCCGGCGAAATGGTACATTTATAAAGTTTATACGTACAGGGTGTTTCTTAATTAAATTCAATTACCTTCGGAACTATTCGTTAAACAAATTTATTCCTTTAGAGAAGAAAGTTTGCTTAACATGACGGAGAGGGTCGACAGTTCTGGTGTCGAACTCCGCAGGTAGCTTCGTATTTCGCAAAGTCGTGGAGGAGGAGCGATCGATCGATCGCGGTGCAAAAACCTCGAAAACTGTTCCGAAGACGTGACCCCCCGGTGACTACGCCGCAGATTAATCCGACCACATTTTCGGGCCGACCCGACGTTCGGCTTCAACGTCCCGGGTAGCGGATTCAGCATGGAGGTGGACGATCACGGAACCGCATACGGAATTGGCCCAATTAGTCGTGCCGCAGAGCCGAAGAAGGGACAATGAGGTCCGTTTAAGTCGAGAAAACCAATCGACTGTCCAAGAGGGTTGGGGGGTGGGGGAGACAGAGAGAGGTAAAGGGAGAAGAGGAGGGTTTCGACGACGAACGCGTCGATACGTGAGATATTTAATAACGAGCCGGCCGAGCGGCCATCTCGAACATCCGATGGTCGGTGCCCGTTGAATATACACGTAATCGGGTTATCAGAAGCACGGCCAAAGGAATTTCCAAAACGATGGACATCTGTGCTACGCGAATCGCCGGAATAATACTCCCGGTGTGCCCCGCGCGCGTGTTACAGCAATCGCTCGAGAAACGCGTAACGCTGGCTCCACGCCCCCGGAATCCTTGTTACTCTAATGATGCGATAATAAGATTATCAGGGACGGTTGCGCATGCTACGGAACCGCGTGTTATGGCCGGTGTAACGGATCCAGCCCTCCCGGTAACCCGGTCCCCGCCCTCGTTGCGAAATCTTCGATGCCTGCGACATGAAACTTCCATGACACTGATGGGGAATTTATGGAGTCGCCGCTGGAACCTTTCGCACACAAAGGCGAACGGTAATGTTCGAGAACATCGTGCACCTCGCTGCGAGACTTCGCGGCCCATCAAATTTCGAAACTGTTTACCCTCTTCTGCCTCTCTGTCGTCCCTGTTGTTTCGTTTTTCTTCGTGTTTGCTCTCCGCTTTGGCTCGCTATTTGACGATGGTAATAGTAAGAAAACGTTGTTACGCAGCCTGCACGTCCTCTTCAATTATTGTCGCGCGGACAATGGTCCGAGGGCGCTGTTTCCTGGACGAATAAACTGCAGAGAATATTTTTATTTACGCTTCAAGCCTGTTTGCTTTCCGAAAAGGCATAACTGTGAATATCAAGCAGTTATATAAAGAAAAATTTCTTAAAAATTCTCTGGAGAAACATTCTTTGATAAATCTTCAACGCACACTCATTTGTCAGCCTAACTTCATTTTCGAAGAGCGGAGAGAGATCGGCACAGGAGCCAGTAGCGGAATAAAAGGGGATGGAAAGTGGAAAGGGCGAGGAGCCGAGCAACTGGTCGTGCTCGCGACCCTGACCGACTGGCTGGGAAGGGTGCAACCCTCTCGGCGGCGCTCGGAGAGGCCTAAATCCGAAGTCAAATAGCGAATGGAGCAATCTTCGGCAGGGCGAATTTGCAGTGCGATTAGCAGAAGGACGCTGGTTCGAGCGTAAGCTCGGCTTAAAACACCGGTGGAACAGTGAGAGGAGAGCGAGAGGTGGGGACGAGAGGGCGGCGGGGGGTGAGTTGAGGCGAGTGGGCGAGCGGGTAGCGACGACAGATTGGAATCTGTTTGTCGACAGGATGAACCGTCGGTAGTTGTGCAGACTGACGTGATCTGTCTGTGCGATGAGTTGCGAGAAGCCCGGAGCCGATGATGAACGTGTAAACGCCGCGACGCGACGAGCCGCGGCGGGACCCGTCACAACTTTTTGACTTATGATACCCGGCCCCGGGACCCAGGCCTGTTGTCCCCGATGATGAAAAGGGGCAACCGCCCCTGAATAAACACTGGCCGAGGCCATTATACTCGCGTCACGTATTTAGACGTATAAGGGGCGTGTTGACGCTGGAAGAATTTCGTGAAGAGATTGACGACAGCCGATGTTTACTCGTGGGGCAACCCAGTGAATCAATTTCTTGATGAATCGCACGCCAACGGGGTTTCACCTTGGCCAGCTACAACGGAAAAGTGGATTCGCCAAAGGAATTGCCGGACCGATCGAAATCATCCCTTTTTAGCTTATTTCGCCGTTGAGTGGTATCACAATTCAATACTTTTACTATTGCGTTTGGAAAGTTGGGCATTTTGTGCCAGTAGAACGTACCCACTTTGTGTAATTAATCTCCAGGATAAAGAAGGTGGAATTGTCATGGAACAGTCGCGAGATAAGATGGAAGGGAGAGATAATTTTCGAGGGAATTCGTATTCTGCGAGGATAACAGAGACCTCCCAGGACTCCTCTATTTTCTAGAAGTTTGATGCGAACTGTGAGCGTCGGCGTCAATGCTGCACGGATTCTACGTAAATAGTAGCAATTTCTCGGTCTAATTGAAGCGCCGCTGGCAACGCTGCGCGAACAGTTTATTTCACACGAGAAAAATGCGGACTAGCGCGTATTCAGCGACGCCTGCAGCTCCGCGCGTGTCTATTTCGAACGTAGAAGTGCCATTTTAACACGGTCACTGGTATCCAAAGAACGTGATCTTTTATGTTTAGAATGTACGAAATATTTTCGTACCAAACAAGCTTCAGTGGTCAATGTCAACAACGTGGCTGGCGATTTATACGAAACACGAAATTCAGTAGTACGAGTCAATCATATCGGCGTCGTGTTACTAGGACTGACTTCAGGAGGTAACGGTAAAACAAAACTGTACGGAATTGTTCAATGGTAAAAGTGCACTTCGCCGCGACCAGCCTCCGTTAATCCGAAACGATCTTGAAACGAGGATCTATACTGTCATGTGATTCCACTTACTAGACTGCAAGGAGCACTCTCCTGTTGTGCTTACTGCAACTCACTCGAAACCGGTCGTCAACCTAATCCCCGAGACTCCGCGGTTCGGAACGCAAAGCACGCATGTTTGTTTGAAAAGCGACCAGCATCGAGAAACTGCCGTCCCATTCTGCCGGCTTTATCACTGGAGTACACGAGAAAAATGTAATTCGTAGCCGAGTAGCGTTCGCAGATGGCAATTTCACGCGCCGCCATTTTTTTGTCCCCGGGTGTGCACCATTAAATCTTCAACGGAAACAAGCGTTCTTCCGGTTCCTACCGTCTCGTTTCGAATCCAGCGGAGACGTGCTCCGCGCGACGAATCGAGCCGCTCCCGTTGCAACAGAGCTTTTTATAAGGGATGATCGTATCCGGCACTGGGTGATTTTTCTCGAAGCGAGGACCAGGCAACATTCAATTTCGTTCCTGTTACAAGGGACGACAGCATTTTACTGTGATACGAAAAAATTCATCGAAATTTATATAAAATTCGTATCGCTCTTCATTAAAGAAACGCCAGCATATTAGTCGATTGGAAACTAATTGAATCGGTGTCCACGGCAGTTCCGAGGAAACTGGCGACACTTTATCCGCGCCACCCTATATACTCGACGGAACAAGCTGAATACCAACTAGGCGAAGCCAATCGTCCGGCTCCTGACCTGTTCCTGGATAAAAGCTCGCGAGGAACGGGCTTGCAACGGGTTAACACGGACTCATGGCGCCGAGGGCCCCGTGTCAAAGGCGGAAACTTACCTTTGAGCGGAAACGTAAACCGCGCGTGCAACTGCGTCCGCATGAATATGGAACGCGCGACGGGAAGTCCCGCCTGGGACGATGATTTGGGGCCAATTAAAGGACCGGCCGCTGATCGATTCGCGGGATCTTAATTAACCGTCCTCGGGACCCAATTCTCGATATATGTCAACGACACGGGTCTTGCAGCGTCCAGGAAACATGCCCGAGCCGTGTTATGTTTATCGGGTATACCCCGCGGTAGTGGACATTTATCATGGAGGCCTTGGCGACATATATAGAGAAATCACTGTCGCGCCGATTCATTCGCTCGGACGACGAAGATCCTCCGATCCGAGATAAAATTCAAGCTGCACCCCTGTGTCGTGACAGCTGATGTACGGTGAGGGAATTTGATATTCAGACCGCGGGTGTTTGCGCATTGTGACTCGCGTCACATACGAACGCGGGGAGTATGATGGAATGTGAAATACAATTAAATTCGGTATCGTTCTCGTGTCGCGTTGCTGAAACGTCGGTCCAAGAACGGAATTAATGTCCGTTTTATTGTTACGTTTGTAAATTACGCGCGGAACATTGTTTGTCCGATTCATGACAATTAGACATACTGCGGGTCGAAAAATTATTTAAATACCACATTTCCCAGCTCTCGAGAAATTGTCGATATTTAAATTGTGATCATTTCGATCGATAATTGTACAACCACTAGCCAGGACTCATTTAAAAAGCTTGAAGCGTGTTCGTGGTTGAACCATAGTCGATTTACGTTGCGTGTAGTCGAGTTTTGAAGTGGAAGACAGCATACGGTGTACACGGTGAATGCTTAAGACGGGTTTTAGACGAATACCTTAACAGAATATTGCTCCTAGTTTAGGGTGTTAGCGAAATTAGCATTGAAACTGCGGAGCTTATCGGATGAAATATTATCGGGATCATCTTAGATTAGCGATGTGTTTCTACATGCAGACAGTGGCCAGATAGCTTTGCCTCTTTACGTTCCTTAGCCCTTCGTGTGCTGTGCCGGAGTCACTCGTGACCCGTCGCGGCGGGGATCAACTCAATTTTATTCCGATACAAGACTTTTTATTTCGAAATAAGATATTTATTTCCTCTTCATTCGAAATACGACGAGAGCCGGTCCCGAGCCATCGCCTTGTATCGAAAGAAAACTGTATTAGTGAAATATCGGCGTCAGTCAAAAATGACACACGCCTAGAAAAGGCAACATCAAGATATAAACAATTGCCGCATGAGATCTTATCGATCACTTACTGGTACGTTGACCCCACTGATTCTGAACCGGTAAATTCTGATGCGGGATCATTCTGCGACGGGGTTGCTTGGCCAGGCAAACGAGATCCCGCAGGAGAACGACCAGATTATCGGGGGATAGCCGTCTGAATATCAACTATGAAGCAACAATCGAGACGTCGTTGCCGGGACGCCGTCGACGGAAACGAACTATCGAACGAGGGACTTCGAGAGCGACGAGATGGCTGCCCGATAGCAACGATACTTTTCGCCTGCTCGCGTTTCATGACTCCGGGCTTATCCGCTCTCGGAAAAGCTACCGGGGGAGATTGATGCTCCCCGGCTAATGATTAGGAAAGTTTCGCTGCGACGCGATTCGCTACGAGGAACGATATTGGGAACGGGGATCGCGAACAGTTTTGCGATACGAAGTTTAAGAATCACATATACTCGGTCAGGAGATCGAGAAACGTCATCTTCGGTGATCTTTCGGAGATTGCGAGAGTTCATTCGAAAAATGTCATGTATCGGAGTGGTTTAGTTCGGAGTGTATCCTGAAATTTTCTTATATAATTTAGTTGACTCTTCATATAGAGATTAATGTTTCTATTAAAAAAGTAATCCACTCTTAAAGGGGGTGGATCTAAACATCCACCAAATTACAATTTGTAAATCGTCACCTGTATAACTTAAAAAGGGTAAAAACAATTTATGGAACCTACACAATTAGTACTGGAACCACCGAGCAATTGACACAACTTTTCTTCGATTCCCACTACAAATTTCATTTATCTCCTCAGAGTAAAATTTCGAAAGAACAACCTCGGGTAAACATTGACCTTGGAACATCCTGACATTGGAGCATCAACGATTCGAAAAGACACAAAATGGAAAAGTCCTCGAGTTGTTTCCGAGCCGTCGGTTCCAGCAATCCTTGGTAAAAATCGAGTTCCCACACCGGCCAGTTGACTGAAAACCGAGCCGGTCGTAACGGAAAGATAGCGATGGTACTCACTGTCTTTCACGCAGAATGCGCCGATAATCCAGAGCGGGAAGAGTGGCACGATGAACACGTTCCAGTGCCTAGCGTTCGCGTTGCACCGTAGACTCCTCCCGACGTGCAGCCTAAGGTAAATCATGATCGTTCCACGTGAACCCTCCGCGGCTCGATCATAGCAACCGATCACCAAGCATCAGCATCGTGATCCCTCCGGATCCTGGCTCTCACCGTCACCTTGTTTCTGTGCACCGTTCACGGGCACCCACTTCCGGTGTGGTCCCGCGTGTCCGTTGCACGCTTCTCGCGCATCATTCCCGATGCACGCCGTTCGATACGATGAAAATCGATACGAAGATCGAGAGGAGGACTAGCCTAGCGATCAGGTAGCCCGACGAGATCCTCCGTGTTCGAAACCGGCGGCTCAATGGATCGCGGAACGGAAACGGCACCGATGAAAACCGCGCACTATCAATCACTGCGAAATCATTCGACGACCCGCACGAATCCCGATCACGAGAGACGACAAGACAAAGGAGACAGAGATCACTTCAGCAGCAACAACGAGGACGCGAGCAACAGCATCGCTCGCCGGGATCGCACGCGACCACACGTTTCTCCCCTTTCATCCCCTTTCACCCCCCCAAGATCCTACTCGATCGTTCCGATATCACAGGACAAGAAAAAATCCCGAGGATCCAGGACACCGATATATCCGAACAGAAGATGCTGCAGGCTCACTTGTGCCGCACACTTTCGAATCGCAACCCCTTCTCTCGATATCTCTCACCCCCTTGCGAAACTTTCGAAAACTTTCCCCCACTGGCAAACTGTCGTTTGTTGCAACGTGGAGGATACTCTTTTTTCTCTCGTAATTTTTTTTCTTCCGAGTATCCTGAGACGAAGAACGAACGATTTTACTCGAACACCGAGGACCACGGTAACGCGCGCCGCTCGCACTCGAGCGAGATTTCGCTCGACCCGTACACTGTTCCAGCACCGGGCCGTGCGGTGCACACACGGTGAGCTATCGCGGACGACGTTAGTGTCGCCACTGTCGAGCCTGCTGCCACCACCACTCCGTTGCCACCACCAACGTCGCAACCCCCACCAGCTTGGCCGGCGCGTCTCCCACCGAGGCGCGCGGCGACGGTCACCGGTGTGCGACACCGGCCCGACGCGACGCCAGCACGCTACGCACCGGTGGTCGATTTTTCAGAAGAATCCCACGAAAACGGAGAAAAACATTTTCGAAATTCAGAGCTTCGGGGGTGGAAGCTACCATCTACCAAACTTAACCATCTCTAACTGGTTTGGTGACGACACCAGCTTCAGTTCTAAAGATTTTAGTAAGTGGTCATCATCTTGGCAAGGGTTCACAGTACAGGTGTACCAGAACCCAAAAATGTCAAGACGGATAGGGTTGGAATCCCAAAAGTTTATAAAGCTCGACTAGGGTAAGGGATTCAATTACTATGGGGGTATTACTCTGCCTATATTAATTATGCTTAGATTTAAACAGCAATAAATATTCAAAATGTGACCAGAACCATTCTCGCACCCCTCTAGTTTGCAGAAAGGCACCACTCCGACTTTAATGATTTTTTAATGCGTCGTCGTGGCTATATCCCTGCCTAGGATTGTGAAGGATTTAATTAACAGCCGTACGATGTTATCTTGATATGTATTCGCAAAATAGTATCACCCTCGGATCTCAATGATTTTTTAATGTGTTTTTAAGGTAGAGTAGGGTTACGAAGGTTGGTCGTTTGTCACCTCGACGAATAAACCAACCGGCTCGAAAGTTCCATGTTTATGGAAGAAGTTTCTTAGAATAACAATAACATTTTCAAAAATCGTTTAGATCAGTCAGACGGTTCGTTATTAATAACTCTTTCGCAACGGCAGCAGTATTAGCACCCCCATTTCAAATTTAGCATTCTTGATAAGACATTCGAATTCAGCAGCCGCGAGAACACGAGAAATTGCAATTCCTATGAAAATCGCATGAAATTATGAATTTTGACCGGGGCTTTGAGAAACGGGAGCGCAGAGCGGCAACCCGTCGACGCCGACGTCGACGTCGTGGATGGTCGTCGTCGTCGTCGTCGTCCTCGAGTCTTGGTGGTTCGTCGATCGAAAAGAGGCCCTGTTGTACGCGCCCGCGCACACGCTCTACCTCGCATGCGTATTGAACAACGCTCTCTCTCTCTCTCTCATCCCCTTTCTCTCCCTCTCTCTACCTCTCTCTCTCTCTCTCCCTGCTCTCCTCCCTCTAGCCATCGTCTACTCCGCCGGATAGGTTTGTCTCCGTTGTCAGAGGTGGGCTGGATGTGGTACGCTCGGTCCAACGATCCTCTTCGTCCTGTTTTCCATCCGCCGTAGTCCCAGGACTCTCGATCGGGCGAAAGAAGCTGAATGGAGACGAACGAGACCGGGAATTTATGTTAATTCCCGGCGTCGTGACGCCACGCCGCACGATTCGAATGCGAACCGCGCCGTCTCGATCGCCGCAGAGAAACCGGAAGCGACGGTAGGCAGACCGACCGTTTCCGGTTCTGAGCCGGGACAAGGTTAGTTGCGGAAATGCAAACAATTTGGTAATTCCGACAAGGGCGTTTTTCTAAATATTTTAATAACAGAGAGAAATTAAAAAAAAAAGAGAGCCAACAGCACGTGGTGTTCCCAGGCGGTCACCCATCCAAGTACTGACCACGCTCAACGCTGTTTAACTTCGATGATCGGACGAGAATCGGTTCACTGCAACGTGATATGGCCGTTGGCTATTGTCACAATTCGATTCTGTCACTGAAATAAGGCCGTCACAAGCACCACCGTGTTCAGAAGCTCGCGAGCAGTGTCGCCATTTACAGGGAATGGCAACAGTCCTTGGACTTTTACCCTCGACACGCGGCTTCGCCAGAAGCTCTCGTAAACAAAGCGTGCTTGCGCTCGGGAAAGGAAAAATTTTCTTGTTTGCGCGAACTTTCTTCTTCAAGGTGAATCGAACGCGCGGACCCCCAAGGATCATCCTATTTATTCCTGGTGTGGCGCGTATACGAGGGTAAATTTGAAAACGGGTATATTGTTGTACTATAATATTATACTATATGGTATACTAATGTTATACTATAACTATTCGAATAGTTTTTGTCTCCACGTGTGAGCACAGAGCGGATTTCCAGAAACGAAAGAGTGGAAAGCTGAAAAAATCGATCTCCGCAAACATTTCCCGAAAGTAGCTCGCTTTTTCCCACCCCCGACGCAGGGGGTGCTGTTTGTTCCGTTCGTCGACAGTGGAGCATCCGAACGCTGTCAATTTTCGTAACGTACACAGAAGAGAGCTGATCTGATACCGGAAGTATATAATCGCATAAATTGCCTCTCCCCTTCCTCCTCCGTCCCTCCTGGCCTCCGACCCCTTTTCTTTTTTTTTTTACCATTTTCCTCAGCCTTCTTTTTTCCTCGTAACGAAACTCATTCGGACCCGTGTCTTCCCGAGTCTCGGAAAAAGGGGTTAGTCCCGTGTAAGAATGCGAGCCGGCCAGAGAAAACGAGGGAAAGAAAATAGGGGTGGGGGCGTGGGGGGCAAGGGAAGACTGAAGGGAAGACGGAATTCCTATTAATTCGAAATAAAGCGACATTTTCCCTGGTGACGTTTGAATAGGGGCGCGAATCGAACCGGTCAATTATACCGGAGAATCGAATGCAAATTCTCCGTCGTGTTCCTCCTCCTTCGTCTTCGTCCCTTCTTCCGTTTTCTTTTTCCTCGTTTGCCAGGCGTCCCCCGGTTCTCCACGCCCACTTGTTTCCATTTCCTCGTGCCATCCATTTCTTCGCGATATCTCTTCCTCTTTTTTCAAATGTTTTCTCTCCGGTCCCTCGAAGACGGAAGGGTAGAGACTCTCTTTGTGCAGACGTCCCGTCGAACGCAGAAAACTCACGTAGTCGATGAAGATATCGGGGAAACGCGAGTGGAGACGACAAAGGTCCGTCTTTATATTAACGTCGACGACGACGTCGCCGTTTAATTAAACACTGAAACAAATTCACCCTGCTTCCACTCTGATCTCGACATCACCGCGTTTTTCATCCCTCTGGCTCGCGGTACGCCGAAATCGTAGGAAGCTGGACAAAATTCGTGTCTCTGTTAATTACAGGGTAAACTAGCCTACTATGAAACGCAGTTTTTAAGAAAAATCATGACTCGATTAAAAATACTTCTCTTAAGAATTTCTTTTATTAGTATTCTTCTGAAACCTATCGAAAAAGAGTAGAAAAGATTAAAATGATTAACTTTTTCCTAATTCCTGTGACCCACAACGAGCTGACAAAAATGTTTGCATACAGATCCTTTCTCAAGGACTCTGTCTAACTGGTATTAAAATTATTTGAAATGTGCGAATTTGCTCGACGTCGAAACGTGCCCCTGGCGTCCCTATTAGCCAACGAAGAGACCTAATTTTAACCTATTTCGTAACGGGAAAATTTTGGTTTAATTCCAGCTATTTTACAGAAATGGCGGACTGTGGGAAATGGACGGCCATCTGCTGGGCCGATTCTCCAACGCGCTTCTCGCCGCGTTAATCGCGTTTTCTCTCTCTCCCTCTCCTCTCGCTTCTCTCTATTCCCCTGCACCCCCCTTTTTTTCTATAAATTAGTTTGCTTAATCCATTCGCTTGGCTTCGGCTCGTTTCCGTGGCTGCGTGTTTCCCAGCCCGTGCAACGAAGTTTCGCCGCGACCGCTTTTTCCCCGTAGTCTTCTTCGTTACGTTTTTACCGTCGCGAAAGTTAGCCGGCGAAAAAAGGGGGTGTGGGGGGCAGAGAGACGGCTGGAAGACAAAGAATGCTGCGGTAAGTTTGATGAGCCACTAACTTTCGATTCTAAACAGACTTAATTAGCGCGGAACCTTGCCTCGGCCCACCGTCACGATTATGCTGGCTTCTCGCTCGTGCTTCCAGGTAGATTCCGTAGATTTCCCAAGGTTACGAAATTGCCGTTCGCATGACGAATTTCGGAAGTTACACATTATACGTCGGGTAAAAATATTTTACCTTGAACATCGCCAGAAGGCCGGGAACGTGCCCCGGCATAATGGGGGAAGGGGACGCGAACGGCTCTTTCTTTTTTCGAAAATTGAAGATGGAGGTGAGTATCGAGAAACGATGAAGCGGAGCAACAAAAATACGAAGAAGAATCGGGGGAAGACGGAACACAGTGAATCAGCGCGACGATAAACGCCGCGGAACGTGACCGGAAACGCGAAGGGCCGTCTGCAGACGCTCCGGAGAACGAACGATACTCGGCATTAACACAAATTTCGAACCCCTACGGCTTCTTCGGGCTTCTGCGAAAACTCGTGATCCTTGGAGCTCCCATTTTTGTCATCCTGCACACTTAACCTTAATATGATCGGAGACGTTGTTTACCAAGTACAGTGCGTCCTGTGTATACAGTGATTTCTCTATACATGTCGCCGAGGCCTGGACGATAATCGTCGCGTTATCCCCACTACTTCGGAGCACCCTGTGCGCAAGGGGGCAAAGATAGAAGGAAGTAACAATAAGGGGTGGAATATATCCGCGGAATCGAACTGCGGAGGATATTGGAGAGCAGCTAGCAGATCAATTTCTGAATGGTGTTCGAATATTTGGTGCGTCTGGAACACTATGCGACGAGGCCAGCGTAACCGGTGCACGGTTGAAGGAGGGCGAGCGTCGAAAAGTCATCGGTGGAAACGAAGCGGCGATGGTAATCACGGTCCCGATGACGATGCCGGTATCACCGGATGAATGCGTTAATGAGGACGTTGCATTTCAACATGAATTCCCGCAGCCTCCTCCCCGGTTTCCGCCCCCCCCCTGCAAACTTCCTCCTAGTCGAATACACACCGACGCGGTATTTATGGAATGCCACGGGTAATTTTCTATGCAGACCGTACTGTAACGACCGTGGTGCTAGATGCTGAGGCGACTCTTGGTGAACACGCGGATCGATAATGGCAAATGAAATTCTTCGGCGCGTCTACAGGACGTTTCACAGGCACGAATCAACCGAATTGCTCCGAATGACGCACGGCGGGCGACGCGATAGTAATGAAAAAAGTTCGGACGCGTGTGCGCGCGAGCTGTTTGACCCTGTTGACCCCGAGTTTTTAGATAATTTTCGGCACTCCCGATATTTTGGACATTCTTCGCGGAGAAATTGTGGACATTGTTGCACGGTGGAATGGTTGGTTAGTTCAGTTTTCGAAAATTTTCAAGTATTCGTTGGTACTCGCTCTTTTATTCTTGCGAATTTTCTGTTTACTTAACGGAACTTCGCATTCCGGCGGAACATTCCGGGAAAAGCTGTGGCACGGTGAGCTTCGTTAAGCTGCAACAGTAAGCGAACCCAATCGATGTTTATTTTAACCGGAACTTTGAGAAATTCGCAAGATTGCGTTCGTTCCGAGATTCAACGGCGGCCGGAAGGAAAAGGATTTGCTTTAATTTTGACAATGGCCGCATTTGCATCGGGGGAGTCCATCGGCAGTTACAACCAACGGCGTCCAATTACCGTGAATGAAACGTGCCAATTTTTTCCTATTTTTACCTTCTCCTTCTCCGCCTCTGGTTTTCTCCGTCTGCAATTATCTCACAGCTTTGCTTCCGTCGTCAATGATACAGTTTCTCGAAACCAATATTTTTCACACTGTTTCTACACTATGCTGTCTATTTTTTCGTCGAGAAATCAATGAAAACCGACTGGGTAAATGATTCGCTGCTCTTACGCGTTCAGTTCTATCGGCACTCGTGAATCACCGATTCCTGATTTTCGTGGCATCGGTCTGACCTTGATAACGGCCGCCATAAATTTGTCGACGACGAGCCGGCAGCGTCGAACGGAACAAGTCCAGTCGGAAAAGGGAAATACACCGGATACGGTTCGAGAGAAAGAGAAAAGAGCGGTGGTGGGGGAAGGGTGAGTTTTGAATTTGCGATCGGTCAAATGTCGGCGCGCGTAAAAGCGTTACGATACATAAAAAAAAATGGAAGAACACGTTGGGCGGCGGACAGGTGACAATAGAAGGAGGGGTGAGGGGTGCGGGTTCGAGTGGATGGTTAAACATGACATGCGTTTTTGTTCGATCATCCCCGGACCGATCTTTTCTCCAATTTTTATACGAATCGCTTCCACGCGGTCGTTATTCTCGATCCTCGCGTTTTGTGGCTCTTTCATCTCGCCGTTTCTCGTAACTGGAAATTTTATGGACAAAAAGGAATGCCTCGACGAAGAGCGGGCACGAAGACTCGAAGGAATTCGATACCGGAAACAATCGATGAACATCCAGGAATTTACGAATTCCCTCGGTGAGAATTCGCTCTCGCTTTTAATTCGAAAGATTCAAAACTCGAGAGGTCTTCATGAAGTGAGGAAACCGCGGGTCCCCGGTGACCCACGGTTCGCCGGCCACGGGCGAACAAATGAAAGAAATCAGCGTATCCAATTCCGCGATGAATGATTCAGCGCGCGGGGGAATGGGGTCGGAAAAAGTGGATATAAAATTCGCATGTTTCGTGTCCGCGGCCCGGGAACCGAGTAGAAGCTCGAGGGTCCTCCGGGAACCACTCGAAAACCATCGAGACTTCCAATGATTCCGGGACTCGAATAACATTCGGGCCGCGCCGTGCGCTTTCGCGACGGCTGATTCGATGAAAAAGTTGGAGAAAAGGGTGCTGTAGTGAATGGCGGTCATTAGGGGAGGAGAACGGCCACGGGAACAAGTTGTCCGTTGTATTCACGGCATTCCTCGAGGAGATTCGCGCCTGCGGAATATTTCACGGATCCGAGTGCTGTGTCTCGGCCAAAGGCTACCGGGAGACACACGTGTGTTATAGTCATTTTTCCTGGGCTAACGAGGACTTTGTCCTTCTACGGTTCTCGCGGAAAGTACCGAGCGGTCGAGCACAGTCCACTTACCAGAAGGTACAATTTTTCTTATTTATTACCGTTCCATAACTGGTTCGAAATCGTCGAATTTATTTGACACGATTAATACTTCGCCTAAATCCTTCGGAGGAAACGTCTCGATTATACTTAAAACACGTCGGCCTAACACCCCCGCGTCGCGGAATTACCGGGCTCCATGCCGTATTCAGACCGTAAATTGGAATGCATTAGCGTCGGTTTTCATATCCGCGATACGGCCACCCCGTTATTAACAAAAATATTCCCGGGCCGCCACCCTACTCGCACTTTTCCAACGTGAATTTTCCTGTTTCCCTCTCGCGTTCGACGAATTATTCCTGGTCACATATTCCTGGCCCGGCCCCGAACGAATTTCGGGCGGCTCTGTATTAAAAGGTTTACCCAGAAATTGCAAACGATATCTTTTACCCGATTCAGATTGAAATCGGTTGGTTTTTGAGGCAACGATTCAGCCAGACTCGATCGACAATCGTATGGATTAGGTTCAAAGGGAAATTGTGACGTAAGACGTACCATCGCTTTGAACAAAATTTACCAATTTTGCAAACGATAACTTTTGCCCGGGTCAGATTAAAATCGGTTCGAGCGACAACAATTTGCTGGCACCGGCAATAACTTTGATCGACAAAGGTTTTAATCAACAACGGTGTTGATTGGCAACAAGTTTGCTAGATAATGGAATGGGCTAGGTCTGGGATAGGTTTAGAATTTTCCTGTTTTGTATTTAAAAGTTGGCCGAGAGAAATTGCAAACGATATTTGTTAACCGGGCTCGATTAAAATCGGCAACACTCGTTTCATCGAGAACAATTCCCGGTCGCCGACAAAGGTGTCGATCAGTAACAATTTTGACAAAAAACATGTGAGATTTCAAAAGTACACATACACCGAAAAGAAGATCGTGGTCGATTTCGATTTGTTCGGTGCAATAATAATTTTAATATTACATCTGTGATCCGTTGGCTTTGTTTTTGGAATATCCTTTCTGGTATTGTTTCCGATATACGTAGCGAACGGACTGTTTCAATTTGACGACTCTGCGTACCATAAGAACAATACACATTCCCGAAAAAGGTAGTAATACACGTGAAAGATTATTTTTAATGTGTAGCCGCCTGTCTCCGTATGCACGGTGGAAAGCTACGTCGATCCGAAAATGTTTCGCCTACTCTGTTTTAATATTTACCGTTCCTGGCGCACAGTATTTTTAACAGCAATTTCTTGCGTCAACGACTGCAACAGATTCAAAACAGCATAAAAGAGGTATTCGATTAAAATATTCATTTTACTCGTTCATAAATTTCAATTCTCTGAAACGATTTTACAAAGCACAAATTGAGTGACGTGAAATAATATCGTGGCAGTTTCTAGGGAACCTAACGAACTGAAAATCAAGAGCGTGTTTATTAAACGGTTGGATGTTTTTCAGAATCGCGTGAAAAATAATAACCGCTATCGAGGAGAATTAATTTCGAATACAGTCACACTCGATCCTGATCAGTGTTATGCCATTCACAGGCTAGTGATATCCCGAAACGCCCCCAAAACTTTGTTCCCTTGTTTTATAACAGAATGTAAACATCCCGGCTCGTGTTCCATTTCGTCGTTTCACGATTCAACATAAAATCACTTTGCACCGGGGGAGGGGGTAGGGGAGAGGAGAGGGGAGATCGGTAATCCGAGTGGTCGTTTTGTATCGAAATTATATATAACCTAACACTCGGTCATCTCCGTTTTCACGTGTTACACCGAACGGCGCATTATTAAATTTGACCCACTATTTTCGTTCGACCGACCCGACGAATTTATCACCGCGATTTGTGTATCATACGGACAATCCACGGGATCCACAAATCGTACACAGAAATCCGCAACGAGATTTTATTTGTTTCGCCAATTTTTTACGATTTTTATATTCTTGCCAAGCGTTTCTGGTGCGAGTGAAAACAGCCGATTAACAAATAACTAGAAATTAAATAAAAGAAAATGCATAACTTTTGAACGACTGATCTCCTAGGATTAAAACTTGGATTTTCAGAATTCTCTCGCCGAAATCTACAGGACTACGTAAAGAAAAGTTAAAAATTTCTGGTTTCCCCAAGCAAAGTTTAGCCTGGATACAGATTATTCCCCTTATTTAGCTAATTATAGAAGCTAGTGAATTACATCGTACTCGTTTTCGCGAGAATGATTTCACAACCAGGACAAAGTCGTCAGATTTTAAAGGTGTGTTCTCGGAGCGACGATAATCCGGAGCTCGCAGTTAATAACTTTCTTGCAAATTACCTTCGATTAATGTTGGCGCGAATAATCAGAGGCAGGACACGTTTTACACTCTGACCGGCGCGCCGCGGCGCAGTAAACTCGCATTACGAACGTTCCCGCGCGCGATTCATTAGAATTTAACGTCGCGTCAAACGTGTGAATAGTTCACGCCGGTACACACAATATCGACGGGGCAGCCTGGTAATTACCCTGGAAATATTACGCGAAACGTTCGCCTGAATTTCATACTACATTATATTATATTATCTGTAGGGGCGAATCGTTCGACATTCAAGATCATATTCTAGTTTCAAGCATTTAAAAATTCCTAGATTTCTAGATCGTCAGACGTGTGACGTTTGGCGTTGGTTAACGAGTCAAAATTTATCTCTGTACTGATCTATTTTCCGGAAATTTTCGGAAATCGAAAATATATCGGGGCGCCTTCAATTTGAAATCCCCCGTTCGAATCGGAGAACTGACCCGCGATCGTGCGGAATCAAATAATCTCGAAGCAGACGGAATTCCGGCGGCGTGAGGCAAATAATTTTCCCGGTGGGAATTGGTATTCAATCACGATTAGCTCGACCGGACACAGAGGAGAGCCTCGGTGTTTTCCACAATTTTCCGAGAGATAACCAGAAAGGGTTCCGGTGCTGGCCCAGAAAACGACGGACAAACACGGAGACAAATCTTTCTGTGTACAGGACAACTAAGACCAATTACGTCCTTTGGATCATCCTGATCCATCCACAGAGCGTCCTTCGGTACTGGGAAAATCGTCATTTTTCCACGACGACAGAACCTGCGAGAGAGGGAGAGAGAGAAAGAGTGGTGCCGAGTATTTCACTCACGTTCCACCAGAATCGTTTTTTTTTCTCTCTAGCGATTATGCGCGTTCACTAGCGCACACTTGGAATGTAATTCCTATTTTGGAGACCCGGGGCTTGGCTCCAGTCGGGTCGCGAGAGCTTTTGCATTCCGTTTCAGTTTGGAGCTCACTCTAATTTCAGCTTTTCCATTTCAATTCCGTCGCGAATTTCTGTCAGACACTTGCGATTTTGATTTATGAATCGCCCGATTTAATTCTGTACGTACCGCCACGGGTTTCAGATTTTTCCTCGATTTTTCAAGATTCGGATCAATATGAAAAGGATTATTGTCGATATATTTGATCCTGTCATTAAATTACCGAAGTGAACTACAAGTTCACAGGGGTGAACTGCAGGGGTGAAGTCCAGAATTTCGAACGGTGGTAGGTTCGAATAAAAGAGATCCCATTGTAGTTTTATTTACCCCCGTGCAGTAGCCCGCCATTAATCCCGTCGACGTTGAAATAATAGCGAAATGTAAATGCGGGAATACCGGAAATGAAGCCCCCCTCTCCTCTGCACTCGTCGTCATTTTCTTTTTTCTGCAAACCACTTTTTGCATGCATGAGTTACGGCGTAAGTTTCGCGGGGGAATACGTGTTAGCGGAATGGAGCCGAGGGGAACAAAGATGTCGGGCCCGCCGCGCCGAGAGACAAATGTTTAAAACATAACACGGCCGAGCGAATATCGCTGACGGAAAAGTAAATTTTCGTGTTTCACGTATCCGCGAATCCCAGCGCGAGACAGAATTACCGGGGGAGTCGTGCGAAATTTTTTACGAGGATTCGCCGTGAGTTTCGATCATTAACCCCGTGCGGAAACTTCTTCGTCCTGAATTATCTCCTAATCGATTTCAGGGCCTTTGAGCAACTTTAGGCTACGCAATACTGTACCTACTGGACCTGACCTCGACAACATATTTCAGCGATAAGTAACTAGCATTGATCTTTATTTTATCGAGAACAAAGTAATAGATATTTGCGCAATAGGTTGCTCGCGTATTCGCATTTTTCGAATCGACTCGCACGCGTTCGATTTCGCTTTGTTCCGATCATGCCGTTCTCGGCTTTGTCGCACGACAAAAAGAAGAACCGAGAGAATACGTAAACGCCTCTTCTCCTCTTCTTCGTGTTCACTTTGATATTCAACTTTTGATATTCAAAGCTATACATGTCTAGCTTTATTCCGACGGTGTTGTGCAACGAGTGCATAATTGTCCTGTAAAAATGATGAGTGCCAGATCGACCCACCAGGCTCCAGTAAATATATTTCTGTCGCGTGGTTAAAATTCATAAAGCTTCAATTGTTCTGGAAAGAGCAATACCCTAGGATAGAGCGACAAGGGTGAACAGTTAAAACGACGTTGTGGACCACCGTGCGAACAGCGCCGCGAGATTAGGGTTCGCTGGAATAGCGTGATATTTCTCTTGTATCGCGAAGAAAGGAAATTACTCAGTGTTCAGTTGATACAATGCCATCAGAAACGCGTGTAGCCGGCCGGCAGCTCATTACCCCCTGAAACGTGACAAACAGCCGGGCGAGAGGTAATTACCCCCGGTTATGAATCATTGCCCTAATCGTGTTCGCGGGGATTTCGATTAGCGCACACGCGCCTCGGTTAATAACGAATCTTAAACGCGTGAAAAAATATGGCGGCCGGCCACGGCTAAGACTCTTTCTGAAACGTAATAATTAATTCGCCCGGTATAGTTTCGCTGACGAGGCGTTAATCGCGCGCCGAGCCGCGCCGAGCCGCGCCGAGCCGAGCCGCGCCGTCCAGAAAACTTAACGCGGTGCTCCCGTGAATTATTGTACTATAAATCTCGACAATAAGTTGTTACTCGGAAAAGCGCTTTATCTTCTCCCGCGGAACGGTTAAAAAACCTGCCCGGGGAAAAATAGATAATAGAGGGGAAGAGTTATTAGAAACGACCGCCGAGCGTATTGAACAATTGATGGGACGATGAATCACGGCGCCCAGCTTCCCCTTGTATTTATTTACGTGTTTATTCTATCTATCTCGCTGATTTCATTAATTTTATTTATCTTGGATACTGCATTTCATTTCATCAACAAACACCTTCGCGCAACTCATTTTTTAAAATATTATTTCATCGGCTTCATTCGTCCGGTCCATTCGGACTGTTTCATTTCGTTCGTCCACTCTACCCATATTCGAGTCGTATTCATTCAATTACATCATACATTAGCAGATAAACGCACGAATAAAAAGAAAATTAATATATCATTCGTCCTTCTGTATAACAAAACCGTGGTCGTTAGTAGACTGCGGATTTTATGCATTCATGACAAAAATTAATAGGTTAAATATAAATCTGCACAGATTTTAGGAGAATGTTTCCAATAGGATAGCCAAGTCTGTGAATAATATCGAAAGAAAACGTTTCCGCAATTTTTGAAGAAGCCTTCAAAAACAGGAAATTGTTACTCGACCGGTGGAGATCGTTCCGTTGTAATTATCGGACCGCGAGAATTATTTATGAGCGACTCAATGTTCCGTTAACCGTCGAGTCAAGAGTTATGGAGAAGCGCGCTAGCATGCGAGCGAGCGAGCACCGTTCCCAGCCTAAACGATAATAACACGGGCTACAATATGCACCTCGGGAGACATTCTGGGCCGATGCATACGCGATGAAATGCCCGTGAGCAGACAATGCGTATCTCTGCAGCCGTCGATGAGACTCGCGGAATCTCGTTAGTCTGTGTTTTCAGGCAGCCGGCCTGCAACCACGGCATCGTGCGTAACAATTCCGACTACATTTCGCAAACTTACTTACTAACGCCAGGCATTCATGAAAACTTTCGAAGGAACACTAGGCTCCACGAAAACATCTCAGTCGAATCTCGCCACTGTGTATTCTCGCCTTGAATAAATTATATATCCAAGAAATGTGTGTGTGTGTCTGTGTGCCAGCACACTTTCAACAACACGGTGCGGTAGAATCTCGTTTACACAAACCGGTTACAGCGGGACCTCGATTATCCGAACCTCCCGTCTGAAGTATCCTAATATGCTTCACATAAAATAGGGAATTTAAAATCTGTGTGATCAGAGTTCCATGGAAACAATTTATTTGGAATATGTACTGAAGAGGTTCCCTTTGAATTGAATGTAAGAAAATTTAAATATAAATGGTTTCTTATTTTTTTTTCTTTTTAATTTAGGTGGTTTCCTCCATATATGTAGCGTGGCAATACTGCACGCTGGGAAACTCCTTGGCCCGGCCCCCCACCCTTCAATTCCAGCAAGGCCAGGGCTGCGGTGGGGAACGAGAACGATTCCTCCCTGCCGGTAGCGAAACTATTTAATATCTCTCGGGGCGCAATCGCTCCGCGAGATTTCAAGGATAGGCGACATTTTCGACATAACTGGCCACCCTCCCGGCCATGCCGGGAGAGAGAGAGAGGGATGGGGGTGCCTGGCTATTTATGCATATAAATTATGCAGACCTCCATCACGTTTCCACGACGCGGCTAGCTAATCTTTATTATCTACGCATGCGGCCGCGCGATAAACAACGATTTTGACGGCTTAAATATTCATCGGGGGTCAACGCGTCTCTCCGCGTAATATGTAATTCATGAAACTTGAAAAATTCATACGGAGCGGGGGTCGGGTTACGTCTAGGCGAGCGTACGCACACCGACGACAATTCTCGCGTTTGAATTGCACGCGACGCTTCCCGGAATACTTATTGCGTCGACTCGTTCGGAATGAGAATCCAAAAACTGCACGGTCGCACGCTCGTATACGCGGAATACCTCGAAAAATTGCGAATTTTTAGACATTCATTGTTACACGCTCGGCGTTGCCTAAGAGATTCTGTGAAATCAACCAGCTAGACTCATAACTGCGAATATTTATTTTCGTTCACGTTTCCTTCGATCTTTCTTCAGGTTATTTTAACGAGTATCGTAAGCTTGGCCGATGATTTCCCCGGCATTTGTTCGCGATAGATCATGCCATCGGCAAGGGTGTTACAGGTTGCACATGGCTCACTGATACGCCCCATAATTCCCCTGGCGACGCGTCGCGACGGGACGTCGATGTAGTCGTCGTCTGCTAGACGTTTCTTTGATTCCATGATCGATCACGCTTCTCACCTTTGAATTTCAAACGCGCATTACGCCGTGATCCCGATGTCACGTTTTCCCTCCCTGTGTTCCGACGTCCCGGAAATCGGCGTCGCGACGACGCACCGCCGCGAGAAAGAGAATCCACTTGCCCTCCCGAAAAGGTTCCCGACGAACAGAGAGTTTTTAACGAGTCCTTTGACTTTCAAATCGACCCGGGAAACAAAACGATCGAGAACGCTCCGGGGACGGTCGCGACGATCGTTCCCGCATCTGTGAACGCCGACTGGCGAAGATATTTCTACCAATCCAGTGACAAAGTCAGAAAAGTCAAAGTCAAAGTCCAGTGTATATGTCGCCGTGATCTGGATGATAAATGTCGCGGAATTAGCCGCACTACCGCGCGATATCGGGAGGCCTCGGACGGCGAGAGTGCGTCTCCTGGACGATACATGACGCTGGCAAGACATATACCGTGTCGTTGACATATATCGAGAATTCAGTGAAATGGTTTTTCCTCGAGTATTCGCAGAATTTTGTTGTAAAAACCGCGACTGTCACGGACAGTGGAAAATCCAATTTATTTTACTTCGCCGAGCGCCGGCGCATTTATTCAGTTATAAAATTCTCTTTGGGGGAAGTCTGCCGCGGAGGCCTTAAACTTTCAATTTATGTTACTTGGCAAGTAGTCGGTTTCCGGTTGCTTAAACTTGAGGGAAAGATATTCGCTCTTGTCAGGTCGTCAGGAATCCTTAACTCGCGTCACGAACGCGCGCGTGCGAGCTCGGAGTTGCTGAAAAGTTGGTTTCCCCTACTGGTGAAAAACGACGCAGCGCCGCCGTCAAAGACAACGGCTTTTTCGCGTTGGTGCGCGCGCCACGACGATTGTAGTTTTTTCCCATTCCGTTTGAATTAGCGGGCCGGGAGACCCTGACCGGTCGTGCCGTCCGCCAGCGAAAGTAACTCTGGCTGTTTTATTAAATACAATGGACAGTGCAGTTTGCATTTTATACGAACCCGGCCAGACCGTTTCCAGACCATCGCTGAACTAACCGCCTATTGTCCCGCTGCGAGCATGAAACCATGAGCGCCACGACCAGATTAAATCGCGTTCCCACGCTAACTCTTTCAGCCGTCGTCAAGTCACCTATCTCACCGTTTCTGCAAATCTCAAAATAACAGAATTATTATATCTTTCTCATTTATTTCTGCTCCTCGACGTTTCATCCCTGCAAACAGAGAACGGAAAGATAGGAAATTCCGCAATTTATTTCTCCTTTTCAATGGATTCATTTTATCCGCTTCATTTTATTTATCCACCTATTTTATTCATTCCATTTTACTTGGTTCGTATGTTTGTTTATTTGCTCCTCCTACCCGCGGACGACATACCGTCGCATCGTCCCTTTGTACCGCAAAATCTCATAAAGGGATCGTTAAAGTTCTTTATCTTTTATTACAACGGCTACAGTTTAGCGTCTGCGAAATAAAAATTCTAAAATGTTTTTAATAAAAACTGCTGTTACAGAATGACATTATTTCATTATTTCTTGTGGAAATTGTGTTTCTCAAATTATTCAATTTTCCAGTTGTTGATATTGCGAAGACGCATTTGTGAGGAATTATCCGAGAAATTTGTTTCTTTGGGTTTTACAAAGTAATGTAAAATAGTAATTTCTTACTGTCCGTGAACTCACTGTTATTATTGTATTTTAGCGACGGTGTACATCGGGACAACGAAATTTCGTAGTCGACTATTCCTGAATCGTTGATTTTTCAGTTGTTATTCCAGCAAACAAATTGTTTCGAAGTTTTATTCATCGATTCAATGGTCCGTATCGAAAGCATAGTTGTCGCAAACACGTTTACATTCCGCGTATACTGCAACGATGCGCTCTACTGTTTGCGGTGCGGTGTTTAGCATTTATGCGATCATTGTGTCCTCGTTTCGTTTGATTACGAATTTTCTTCGAGGTAAACATTTATGCGGCAAGCGGGCTCGTTGCAGGGGAAAGTCCTTCCACCTTAATGTCGTAGTCGCCTTGCGGGGCTAAATCAATTAGGTTAACGTTGTTGAACAATTAACCGCCGTAACAGAACGGGACGCTTTTGCGCCGGCAATCATTCTCCAGAAACGCGCACCTACTTTCGTAATACATGGCTCCTTTAAATGAACCGCGGAAAGATTCATATTTTCCGGTTAATTGTAAAACTGGGTAATCTGTATCTCTGCACGGTCACATAAATTTTCCAAGAATGATATATTACTTACGTGTACCCTCCAGAATGCGCTTCAAAAATTCGATGATTAATTAAAATTAATTTAATTAACTTGTGTTTAATACCATGTTTATATTTAATGGAAATGGAAACGTAGCGAGATAGTAAAATTTGGAGTTCTAAATTTTTAAATTTACAATCAGTGAGGTTGCGGACATAAAATTGATTCATAAAAAGCCAGCTTTCCGCAAGGATAATAAACAAGGATGGCGGTGGACGAGTGCGGTGGCCGCGCGAGCCTTTCAAAGTCTCCTGAGCGAAAGATAAAACGTCTGCGGAGCCGAATAATTGCGACCGATAGTGTACACCGGGGGCTCGTCCCCGTCATCGATTCGTTCCGAGAGAATAAGCACGGACGTAGAATCGAGTTTTAAGGGCCGGCATTAATTACCTTTTGTCCGGGCCAGGAATGATTAAATGCGAATTGTATGGAATTCATCGGCGGAACTGGGTCAGCGGAGCGCGACGATACCGTCCGGAGACAACAAAACGTGTAACAGTTGTATCGTCCCCGTACTTATTCACCGTCTCCACGGGCATGAAAGACCGTCCCCCGGCTGCTGTTCTAAACCAGTCGAAAGTTCGCTCCATTTCAGCGGCGGAATGTTATTGGCCCTCTGCCCAATTACAAGGGATCGACCGATGCTGGACACGGCAGCGCAGAAACTTTTACCGAGTTGGACACGATCCGGACCACGCGAGCCACGATACTGACTTTATCGACTGTGGACGCCATCTTTCAACTAATCGTACTCCCCTGTCTCCGATTATTAACAACCACCGGATCCTCACTTGCATTTTTACAGAAAATTTTCGTTTAGATTATATTCTCATTCCTCGGTCAGACTCAGAGAATCGATAATTTGATTTCAGAGTAGATCGCGAGAGATCGATCGAATTTCTGTTGGAACGTAAATAGACAGTTTCCGTTGGCGCGGTTCGATATTGGAGGTCGTAAGGAACGGACCACTCAGCTCGCACTAATTCAATGTTTTTGAAATTGTTTGTCGCGCGCGAGCATCAAAGAACACCTTTTAGTATAGGAGCACGGTTTGGTCACTGTTCGCCGGCTCCTCTGTTTCCGCGGGGACAAAGCACGATTAATAACAATGATTGGCCGTAGTCGAATTACGGAGTTCACCTGGCGCGGCCATTCCCATGGTAAATAGCGAATCGCAGCCCGTGTGTTTGTCAATCGTGGTGAAAATTGACCCACTTCCTGCCCGCGCAATTATCCGTGTCTCCGTTACTTTGTACAAGGCCCTGCTGATCGCAATAAAACGCTTCATTATAGCCGGAAGTAATGAACAGACCCAGCCACCGTATAACATTAATAATTCATGTACGAACTCGCAGCTTTACAATAATCGTAACGATAAACCCGCGTATCTATTTTAATAACATCGCCGCCGGCTTTACAACAATAACGACGACACCATGACCCGTTAAAAATTCACTTTGCCATTCAAATCTGTTTCGCCGCAAATAGTTTTCAAACCATTACCGCTCAATTACATTCGAGATAACAGAGGACAGTGGTGGCTCGAGATTTTAATTCAAAAATTAATATTTACACTCCCACTTTTTTCAATCAAATTCGCGTGGCGAACGAAGCGTTAACCACGGTGCAAGATCCTCACCAGTAAGATCCCGAGAAATGATCGCAAGAAAATGGTATACGATCAAAGTAGCCCTCCCGACCCGGCCAAAATTCCCGTTGGATCGCGGATGCAGCTTCGAACACAAAACCTTAAGTCCCTCGCGAAGGGTGCTGACAAATTTCGCCGCGCACTGTCAGTCGCGTGACACGTAAAGCGGAACGGTACACGCCTGAAAAATAGGGGAAGAAGTTGGAAGAAGATGGACGGGGCGCGGACGAGATACCCGCGAGACGATGCTCGACGCGACGTTCCTGAAATGAGCTTTTTACTGCGACCGGATAGAGAGTCTGCGGGGGTGATGCCGAGAAAATGGCGCGAAGGGGCCGGGTCGGGCCGGGTCGGGTCCGACGAGGAAACGAGCGCGAGAAAGTTCTCGATGGCGGACGGAAGCTCGAAGGAGAAGCGGACGAAGGAAAATATTAGTAGTCGCGACGTTGGCTGCGAACCCTCCCCCCCCCCCGTTTTTCCCGCAGCCGGGGTAGCCTACTCATATTTCCTTCGTTTTCACCTACATCTTGACCTCCCTCGCGTTGCCTTCTCCAATGGCCGACCGTTGTCCCTGACTTTTTCTTATTTTCCTTCTCCATTTTCCACGCTCTCATTTCTCCCTCCGCCCTCTCTTCCCCCTCCTCGTTCTGCTCCTCACCCCATCAGGCGCGTTATTCCATTCTTCCTAGCTGTGTTTTGTCTACCCGGTCATTTGCGCCTGTTCTGTTCCTTTCTTTTCTTCTTATGCTTCTTCTTCTTCTTCTTCCTCCTCTTCCTTTCTCTTTTTTTGCTTTTCGACGACGTCCTTTTTCTTCTCTCGCGCTTCCACCCCCGACTGTTTCTGCGCTCGACTTCTCGTTCCGCTCTGCCACACTACTTCTAACCCTCTCTTTCTCTCGAGCAATCTACACCCCTCTCTCTCCTCCCATCCCCTCATCCCCCTGGACTACTCCGTATCCAGAATCGCGAGTTCACCCCCTCACCCCTGAACGATCCAGCATCCCGCGGAACGGTTATTAACACTAGACGGCCGTTCAACGTTTCCACGGCAATTTCGCGAATAAAGCACCAAGCCAGAACCCGGCTCCTGACGTTTCCGCGCGTTCCCCGGGGCTTTATTATTCATTGTCGAGCGGCCTGGAGACGGTGGTAAATGTTTTATTGGTGGCACGGACCGGACGCGTTTTTCTGACGCCACTCGACCCGCACCTTTGATTTCATCCTCGCGCTACAGGCTGTTCAAAAAACAAGCGTCCTGGACGTCGTAGAGCATTGTCCTTGATATATACTCAATACTCGATACATGTCAACAACGCGGGTCTTACCAGCGTCATGTATCGTCCAGGAGACGAACCCGAGCCGTGTTACATTTACACTCCTCGGCGTCCAAGGCCTCTCGGTATCCTCCGCGATAGTGGGGATAATTCCGCGACGTTTATCATCCAGGCCTTGGCGACATATATCGAGAAATCACTGTACTAGCAGCGGCGAGGTCCGTTCAATAGTTATGATTAAATTGCGCGTCTTTATGCATTTACAAAAATCTCGAAAAGTCGACTTTTTTGAAGCTTCTAGTCCAGAAGACTTTACGTTTGCTCCGGGTATAGTGGTTGTCGCGAGCGATCGCTGCGCACCGCACCGATTTCAATAAGCAATCCGAGTGGTAAAAACCAGCGAAGGGTTGGAGGGAGGGGGCAACCTGGTAATTAGATGTTACGCTCGACGTCGCGACGATAATTAGCAGGAATTGTTTTCGTCCCCGCGGCAATTATCGGAGTTCGTCTGTCGTTTCTTCGTCAGACCGGTCGTACGGTGTCTCGGCCGGGCAAGAAATAAGGGTTGCTAAAGAGGAACGGGGTTGGAGATGAGCGGGGGAAGGGAAACCCGCGTATAACGCGGACGAAGATAATTGTGGCGGGGAGGGTGGAAGCGTCGGAAAAGTTTGCCTCGTTTTGTGGAAGTAATTACACTTCCGCGACGCCGGTAAGCTGGCCTCGCTTTGACGAAGTCGCCGGCCGAGTCTGATTTACTAGCTCTTCGCTTCCTTTGTCGCGCACCTTTTTTTTCGGGCACGAAGAATATGGCCGTGGAAAAATGTCTGTTCGAGTATCAGTAATGACGGCGAGCGGTCGCGTTACCGGCTTGTTCGCGCAGATTCATGCTTTCCGCCCTCGGAAAACGAACGCCCTGAAGAACCCTTGTCCTTCATCGCGCGAATTGACGTAACAGGCTTCTGTATACCATATTGTCAATTTCTCGAATAGCTCCATAGGCTTTGTCGCGATTCAATGTAAAACATGAGCAGGGTAATTGTTGCAGTACTCGGGCTTTCAACCCTTTTCAGCTCAACGAAAGTGAACTCCATATCATGGCAAGAAATTAATGTTCTCCATTTTACACTACACCGAGTGTTAATTTCACCCTCATCTTCAATCGGGTTTCAAAGGGGTGAAAACGTATTGGCAATTTCTGTACCGACAGATTGGATAATATTTAAACAATAAATCGGTAATGCGTTAAGTAAACCCGCAGAGACACAAAATAAAATTGTATTTTTATTGAACGTTAACGACCCGTGTCGCCCCGAGGGTTAATTTTACCCCCGGCGATCACCGGATTTTAATCCGAGGGGTTGAAAGAATATTGAATGAGAAATCTCCGAACGTTTTACAGTAGCGTGCCCCTACCGTTCGCCATCATTTCTGATCATTTTCTAAAACAGTGGAGTACACTCGCGTCGCTGATTTGCATGTAAATTACGATTCGCGCGAGCGTCACCGGGTTCTGCGGGAGGATCGCATAATTTCCCCGGGAACGAAAGCTGCCGGCGCGGATCGATCGATCGACTTCTGCCGTTTTTCTTTTTCCTCTCGTTTTTTCGCCGGCACGGTGTGTCGCGTCGGTATAGTTCGAAAGTCGCCGATGCTGTTATTTAAGTTTCAAATTGGCTCCCCCCTCACCCCGCCCTCCCCCACTGTTCCGCGTGGCCCATTCATTTAATTCCACCGGGTCACCAATCGACGTGACACATTATACTCGCTGAGGGAAAAGTATAAGAGAGCGGAGGGCAGCTTTACAAGGTGCTCTCGAGTGTCCTGTAACGGCGATAAAAGCGGAGAGAGCTTTCTTCCTGTCCCGGCGAAATAATATTGTTCCGTAGTCTTGGCCCTTAGCGCAACCATGGTGACACTCGTACGTGTGATTCTTGGACTGATCGAGTGCGCCGGCCATTTTTCAAATGCGATGGAGACTGGTCAGGGATCTATACAGAGATACACCTTACTCTTCAATCTATCCTTTGAAACTTCTTTTATTTTCTATTTTTAAAATTTATAATTCATACTTTTAAATTTCTCTAAATCCGTTAAGAACTCGAGAAATTGAACGGCACCGATTCCGAACTTTAGGCGTACCCTAAAAATATATTTTTCTGTCACAGGCACGACAAAGTAAAAAGTTCTATGGTGTATTCTCGGTACACCAACAGGTGAAGCTGAAAGCGGTGGAAATCTTGAAACTCGCGTCTCAAAAAGAAAAGTAGGAACGCGAAAGTTTTGCTAGATTCGCTGCGAAACAAAAGGGAAAAGCGGCGCAAATGCAGCGACCCTTTTATCGCGAGGAGAACGGGGCATTTCAAAGTTCAGCTCTCCCGATCCGATCACGCGGTGACGTCGATCGTACAATCGCTAAACAACGCCATCGCTTCCATTTTTCCGTGGAAAATTCTTTACGCGTCCATAGTATCATATTTAATGATGTACAGGGATTTAAAAATGTTTTATACGTGCAGGTACGTATTTCGTTTAATGATCCGTAGCGAACGGAAACAATAAAAATTTCCAACTTTTTCCATCTGGATCCGCTGTTTGTTACACAGTGGTTCGCGGAGAAAAAGGAGAAAGTTTCAAACTTTCCTCTCCCTCTTTCTCTTGCGGCCACCTTATAATCATTTCCGTCGGGCTTACGACTCGGTCGCACGCCATAAATTGCTGGGACGAAAGCGTAATTCATTTGCGGAACGGCTTAATTGAATGAACGCGGAAACCCGGCGAGACGAAATTTCTCTTCCCGGTTGCCCGCGGAGTTTATTTCTTTATAATCACGCCGGCGATGCAGAATCTGCAGGTGCCGGGCGCATTCGCGACTCCGGACCGTCGCGTAGTGCAACGCCGCAAAACTCTGCCAAAAATCATTTCCCAGGAACGTCCACGAAAAGAACTAACCGTCGAACCACACATGAAAATATGTAGGGAACAACGTATTTTTCTGCGAAGCTTCATTTCCAGAATTTCGCCAACTTCTCGCGAAATTCGCCCTGTGCGTTGTTGCGGAAGCAGTTGAACAACATTTTTTTATTTTTTACATTTCGGTTAAGGAATTTAAAAATTATGCAAACATTCCAGTATGTCAGATTTTTTTCAGAATTTTCACTTGAAGAGGATAGGAGAAATTATGGAAATTACTACCATTACTACCCCCCGTGTCGACATACAGGGTTGAAAGTTGGCAAAAGGTATTTTCTTTGGACCAGCTACCGAATGGCCTATTGCAAATTCAATTTGGTTTGGCGGTACTTTTGACCTCCTTATCCGATTATACCCTTTCAACCCTTTAGCTTCAGGGGGAGGATCCCTGAAGCTGAACAAGCTCGGGCACATTTCACTTAGCGCGTGTTCGACGATTTTTCCTGATTTCCATGCTGAAAATCTCGGTAGCGTAAAAAATTCGCGAAAATTCTGTAATGTGTGTATCAATAGCTGCAATATGCCAGATGTTTTTTCAACACTGCTTGCGAGTGAATGGAAAAAAGCGGAGGCAAAACCAGCTAATTCGATTTCTCCGTGCAGCAACCCGGTTGTGAAGTAGAGGGTTGAAAATTTGCGGAGAATGTTTGCTCTTTACGGGGTATCGTCCGGTCCATCGTTGGTTTAATTCGATTCAGGATGATTTTTTAACCATTTGCGTGGCGGTACCTTTTAAAAGGCTTCGATGAAATTTTTCTAGAAATACGATTCTGCAACGGATTGCAACTGAAATTGCAACGCGTTCTAAAATCCCTTTAAACAGCACAAATTCTTTCATTTCACCAAATACAAAGCCGTAGGCTCTTCACTTCCAGGTGAAAATTCCGATTTGTTTCGAACAAATTTCGTTTCGTAAATTTGCGAAAAGGATCTCGGGTCCCTGCGAGTCACCTAACTCGATTTGCATCGTTTCGACGATTGGCTAATTGCGTCGTTGAATGGAAAAATGAATCGTTCGGTAATTAAGACTCGGAATTGTAAAGCTTAGACGGCCGAAGATTGGAAGAAACACGAACAGCCGGAGGGATAATTACTTCGTTTGTGTCAACCTTCCGGCCGTGATTAATTATTGATCCCGCCCTCCTTCGTTCTCCCGTTATTGTTACATCGGAAGAGGATCATTTTCTCGGCTCCTGCCGGCGAGAAGGTATCCTATTCCCGACATAACAATATCGATTGCCCCGTCGGCTCATCTGGCGAATTAACTTCCTGATCCAATCGAACGATCGCGATCGGATATGCAATCACTATAGACTCTCTGTCCCCCACGTTGGATTACAGTCGTCGTTTGCTTTTATTGGCTTCGGCGGCAGCGGCGGACATCGAAAGGAACGGAAGCTGATGAACCGTGTCGACCTGACGATCCGCTGTCAGGCTTACATCACTCCCTTTTATTGCTTCCGAGGAGGTAAAGCGCGCCCGATCACTGTCAAGATTGCCCGTGTCAGTTTCATTACGAAACGGGAGCCCGATAGAGCGCTAAACAGATGCCCGGCGACAGTAAACGCGAGACACTCAAACGATTCTTCTTTCGGTCACCAACCAAAAGGAAATAGATATACACTGTTTACTCTATATATGTCCCAAATGCCTAGTCGATAAAAGTCCCAGAACTGTCCCCACTGTCGCTAGGTATACCCCGTGAGAATAGTATCGTTTTCGACATATATCGAGTAAATTAATCGTTCGTTCCGCGATTGCAGAATAATCGATTGCTGTCCAATTCTGGCCCAGATTCCCTATCCGCGTGCAACGATGCAAAATGCAACAAGTATACGCCGCGCCCGCATCGGAACGGCCTCGACCAGTGACGGTCATATCGGTGAAGAATTCATGTGGCCGAAATGTTCCGTAGAATGCATCTTTAATGACCAGAAAGAGAATCCTTCGAAAGGATCCACAGGTACACCCTGTCAATCCGATCTACTGAGCTTCGTTGCTAGGTTTAGAAAGATAATAAATTAAAAAAGAAATGATTCGGACTCGTGATGAAGACTCTGAGAAATAGTTCTCAATTTCCTTAAGTTTAAACTCTCATAATTTCGTGAAACTGGTACCTACACGGGTTTCTCTATATGTGTCGCCAAGACCTGGATAAATGTCGCGGTGTATACCCCATGGGAATTAGCAGTAATATAATGGAAAGTCGTGGAAATCGTTGAGTGCCGAGCATGCCCTACAATAAGTGTCCGACCGTTAATGAAAGACAGCGTACTGGGTAATGCTAGCGATTTCAGCTGGCTGCGTAAAGTCGCTGGTGCGGGATAGAAGGTTTCGGGGGAAATGGTTGAAAAAGGATTGGCCCGACGGGCGGCAAATGCGAAATCGATGGCCGTCGTTATCAGACGACCCGATCCGCGAATATTCGATTGAAAGCCCGGCACAAAAGGGCGAGCGTGCTCGCGAACGAATACCGGCGAGGACACGCGTGCACCCGCGCCCACGTAGAATCTGTGTTATCACGCTCCGTTGCCTGCCTCTCTCGCCTCGATCGAGAAGTCGAGACCGGAGCCTCGAAGGAAATCGATACTCCTTCGAGACGATAAGACTTATCCAGTGACATATTCGTTAACGGCTACCGGGTGTTCGCGCCGCACAGTGGGCCATTCCTACAGAATATAGAATTAATATAAAAATATTCATATCACGAAACAGGTTGTGAAACTAGGACGCAGTTACTTTTTAAATAAATAAGATTTTTACCTGAAACAATCGATATTCTTTATATTGGGCGAGGATATGCTGCACTGAAATTCATAGAAAACAGTCCTGTGATAAAAGAGTTAAACAATGCAAGAGGATGGTCCTATGGGAGTGTGCATTAGCATAACAATTACCGGTCGGGTAACTGCTCTTCGTTCGCTCTTGTCTCCGACGAGAAGAATCGATCGGATCCCCTGTCATCGGTTCGGCCATCAAAGAAATAGCAAAGACGATGCTTCGGGGTACGGTCTCCTCTGTAATTTAAAGGAAAGTAATTGCCGTCGCATGCACGCGGGTCGCGCGAAAAGGTTTGCGAGCTCAGGACGAGAGCGTGAATGCTCGTAACAATATTCCAGAAAAGGTAACGAGGGAGTTCCGTTTTCGACGAACCTTCGATGGGAAAAATTGTCACCCACCCCCTCTTTCCCGTGGCCCGCCGTTCGAGAGATTATCCGGCGAGCAGTTTCAACTCGAACAGATGGAAATGAGTTGAGCGGGCTGGTGCGGTCCACCGATTAGATAAACTCGTTAATGGTATAATTCGCTGATTAATTAATTTAACGTCCCGGACCGGCCGGGGAGCCGAGAAGAAAGGCTGCCGCTTAATCGTCGGCTTTGCGAGCGATAACGACGGCTGGATACTGAAAGGGATCGTTCAGCTTGATGAACAATTTGTCGGGAACGGTGCTAAGAATTGCGAGATACTCCAGCGGCCCGCCGATCGATCTGGTTTACCGGTCCAATTTTTTAGTGGATATTTTTTAATTAATTCCTCGAGTTAACTGGCTCGCTCATCGTGCCGTCAGCAGAAATCCGACTCAGTAATTAACCCATCAACCCTCTGTATATGTCGCCAAGGCTGGGACGATAAACGTCGCGGAATTATCCCCACCATCGCGGGGTATACCCGCGATTCACTGTAGTTCGTACACAAAAATCGTTCCCCGTGCAAGGGGAAAAGAAAGGGCGCATGCCCGGAAAAATGGTACAACAGGCCGGTTCAATGAAAAAATGTTCACGTTCGGTGCTCGGTTTTTCCTCCGTTCGCGAAATTTCCTCGAGTCGAGTGGAAGCGGACGGGTGCCGGTTTACGGATGAAAGAGTCGGTCCGCAAGCGTGGATCCGCTGCATCGAAACAAAGCCTCGTTCCGACGACCATCCTTTCCGCTCGCCCTCCCGGCGTTGCACATCCTTCCCCGTACAAATCGAGTTTCCCGGTTGACGATGCGATCGATTAACGTCGCAAATCGGCGGAGGAAAAGCGAGCGACGCGCCGCGTCGCGCCTGGCGTCCGATTGTTCGCGCCTGCTAACTTCGTTCACGTGGCAGAGATTCACGCAGGAGAATAATTTCGCGGAGCAGTTATGGCGGCGTGTAATCGTGTTACATCCCGTAATCGCGTTGCAAGTTTCCATCGCGAGACCTGAAGCCGAGAAAAGAATTTTTCTAAAATTATTTAGAAACTAATTTTTCTTCCTGTACGTGGTTCCGCGATCGAGCATACTTTCGGAGGGTGCGCTGTTTCGAGTGCACTCTTTGCAGATCGGTTTTGCGATTTTGTGTAGTTCTTCTCGATACCTCGAAAGTACGGAATCTATTGGTGGCAGTTCTAGATCATGCTCGAATCCGGTGCAGAAATCGGGCGATACGATCGGCCGTTTATTTTCTCGCAGCGATCGGCGCTGCTCGTATCGTTATGACGGAAAATTGTAAAAGCGGATCCGTGTTCTGATAGTCGATTCCCGTTGCACCGTTATTCCGCGCTTTATTCCCGCGGAAATGGCGTTTGAATAAGGCGAGCGAGAGAGCCGCCGGTTGTCGGCTCGCGGGTAACATCAAAGTTAACTGCCTCGCATTCTCCGCGAGTATGTACGACGCGACGGTTGCACCCTGCTGCACCGTCGTGTTCCAGGGCGCAAGCAAATCACCGTCGCGTCGGCCCCGGGCTCGTATAAAATCATTCTTCCGGCTACGCCGGGCCGCGTTTTAATTGCTGCTGACGCGGTTAACCGGCAAATCGGGTGCGCCCGGTTAATCGGTGCTCACTGAGCCGTCGATTTATCCGAGTAACACGTTTTTGACCATCGAATTAATGGCTGAAAGTGCTTCGGTTCCGCGCCGCTGTCCATTAAAACCGGACAATATATCGCAGTTACAATGATTCGCGGAATACCCGGCTGGAAAACACAAACTACTTGGCCAAATGGACACTGGCGGCATTCTATCGAATGCGGTGACGTCATTTGCGATAGAACGTCCGCCTTGCTGGCTCATTGTTCGCCCACTGCGACACCAAAACCTGTCGAATAGAAAAATTCAGTCGGTGAAAATTAACCCTCTCACTCGACCGATATGTACTCTATACCTTTGTGACATGTACTTCAATTTAAAAAGTTCAGTCGAAAATTTCGAAATTAATGAAATATTAGGAACCAATTAGTTGTGAGGTAAAAAATTAGGAACATTTCCACTCGACAGTTCCAGTGTGAATAAATCCGTAAAAATTGAACTCAAGAAATTCTTTATTTCTGAAGCTGGAATATGCAAAGGGTGAACGTGTGAACTCTACGAGAAAATAGTGTCATATGTGCTGACGTGTCAATCAGTTCGTATCCCAAAGTCGAAACGCTTGAAGGAAACGTTGAGAGCTCGAGGTGTGTGTATCGCAACGATGATCCTATTGCTGTGGTCGCTTGTATCCCTCGGTCCGTGATGAATCGAGGGGAAGAACCGAGAAACACTCGACGCGGAACTCACACGCGGACACAAAAATCCGTTCGGACTTATTCTTTATGGAGCGAATCCTCTCGAGCAGCTCGTTGAAGTTCGCTGCTTGAAAGTTCGGTTCGAGAACTGGACTCTGTGTAGGGCACTCAATTCAATGGCCCGCATCCTTCACGGCCGCGTGTTCGGCTGCTTGTCACGTCCGCGCTCTTGCCCACCCTTCTTCTCTTCTTTCCTTGCGCGACCCGCTGCGAATAACCATACTGTTATTAGGCTGCCTCGAAACCCCGTCGAAATTAATCTCCTTGTACTAAACCTATCGGATCCTTTCCCGATAATAAAAATAACAAGAACGTGCTGCCCACAATTCTAGCAATATTTTAAAAATAATATGTACCCAAAGAGATAAATGTGCTGAATATTTTATTGCACTCTTAGAATCTCAATACTATTCAATTAAAAATATTAGGTCCCGTAAACCCAGTGATAATCAGAGGGAAGTCAAAGAAGAAGTTCCGAGGATCGACTCGACTCTGTTCAAGGCTTCTAGGGTTTCTGATAGATTGGGGAAGGGGGGAAGGTGAACAAAAGGGAGGTCTGGTTTCTTTATACACACTCGTCGGGGGTTCGTTCGGCCTGTGCGATAAATTCTTATTCCGACGCAGCCGCGGAAGTAAATTTTCGTCGGGATTCCGCGGAAGAAGTGAATCTCGGACGACGGCTTTAAAACGCAGCTTTCCTACGTGATACGACTTCCCTCGCGACTTTCCTCGCCTGGTCCCCCGCCCTCTCCTCCGCCCTCGAGGGTTGACTAAAATTATTCGCGCGGCATGCATCTGCAAGTCCTTCTGCCGGCTGCGCTATATTTAAAACCGGGATTTAAGTGTTGCGCTCGGCAATTTCCCCCTCCCAACCCGCCGGTTAATACTGTCATTTGCGTGAAATTATTAAGAAAGGAAAATGTAGTCGCTTTATCGCCGGTCTCTGTGCCCTGAATGTGCAATGCGTGCGCTATGAACGAGCATTTGATCAGCTTTTTCCTTCGAGCCGAGGATCGCGTTCTTTATCTGCTTTTAGTCCGCTTTATTATTTTCAGCATCTCGATGTCTCGACACACACACACACACACACAATGGGCATCAATTTTCTTTTTCCACGAATTGCCGGGAGAACAAAGAAGTTGTAATCACTGTAGCAGCGAAATAAATGATAAGGACGTTGAAGAGACGTTGAAGAATTCCCACGTGGTCCCCCGTGTCTCCGGAGGGTTAATCCTGAGCCGGCTCCGCGCTCGAGCTCGCTGCCGCACTCGAGGAATTTTCTGATTGTTGTATTTCTCTTTATTTCCTGGTTTCGGGTAACGCGACTGCTTTGCACCGGCGCCACACGTGGAATTATGTGCACATAGCCGGCGGCACTTCGCTTGTACGCTCTGGAGTGCCGCGTTTTGCGAACGAGCACTCTTCTCGCCTTCAGACGCGCCCTCTCTCTCTCTCTCTCTCTCTCTCTGTCTCTCTCTCTCTCCGCGGCTCCTTTCCGCTCGGCAACGTTCCACCCTTCCGTTCCTCGACCGCGTACGTTTTGCTTGTCGAAACGTCCTTAAGCGTCGGTGTCGGCCATTAAGATCTAACGACATCGTTGCACCAACGAGTGGCTTCTGCAACCCCTGCGGCCCCGCGCGACGCTTCGACCTTCCCGCGAACTCCTCCGGTTTCTGCGGACCCACCCTCCACGCTTTTCCACGGTTTCGTGTTTCCGACGAGGTAGACGGGGGTGTGTGCCACCGCATTGTTCCGTTAACGAGGTTATGATTGATGGTATTGCACAGGCCCCGATGGGTTCGACTCGCGACGCTGAAGGATCGGCTGAGGATTGAAGGGCCGTCGCGGACCCGATCTCCGTGGCCGCTACTCTAATTCCGTGTGGTAATTTCCAGGAAAAATTGAATTTCGTTGTAGGATGGTTCTCATTGTTGCCGGCCTGCCCGATCGGCTGAAAAAATTGGGGTAGCGATCGATGGGGTTCGATCTTTGTCGAGGCTGTTAATGAAACGTGACTGTTTCAGAAAAATTGCGACACTGAATGCGTATGGATTTTCCGAAATTTTTCCAACAACGTGCGCTTGAGTGGAGGAAATTTCGTGGATATAATAATTTGCTGTGCTGCCTCGGACAGAGACGTTACAAACAAAAGTCTGGGGACGTACACAACGTGGCATTAATTAATTTAATGTCCCTATTCATTACACACAGACTAATTATCTCATTAGGTAGCATTATTCGTCAATCGCGCCGTGTTTCTCATTTTACAGAGATCCGTTTTCCACTGTCCATTGTTTAACCATCATTCTGCTCGATTCTCCCACCGTAGCCCTTGTAGACGGCCGCTCCGTCGTCCTGGGTTTGTTAAACACTATTGTTCACTCTTGCGCAATCCTCCAATTAGTCCTTTGAGGCTGATTATTCAATGTTCGTTCTCCTACTCTACACACGGAGACCCATTGTGCTCGTCCTTCGCTAGGTCTCGATCTAATTTACCTCTCCCAAAGGTCGAAACGGTATAAACAAAGTAAGAAAAAGACGGGGTGTGGGGGGAGGGAGTGAAGAGGGAAACGAAAATACCCGTGACACCCTACTTGGCCCGCCTCTTTCATACGCTTCGGCCCCGAAGATCCGCCGATTGTCTTCCCTTTCCAACGTTCTCTTCAGCGTCGTCAACTACCCTCGTGCTCCTACACTCCCAGACAAAAATCGATCTTCGCGAACTTACAGATTCCAACGAAAAGGGATTATTCGGCTAAACTTGACTTCAGGAAACCAGAAAGTTTTAACTTCTTTTAACGTAATCCTGTAGATTTTGGCGAGGAAACGCCGAAAATCCAAGTTTTCATCCTAGGAGATCACTAGCTCGAAAGTTATGGGCGCGTGAAAAGTGCGATTTTCATCATTTCTGATAGGTAAGGCCTCGGCCAGATTTTTATTTTGGTTTAAAAGAATTCAATAAGTATTTAGTAGATCCAGGGGGTCGATCCGAATGGTTACCGGTTCGAAAATGTGAGACGCGCTATGTTTTCCGTGCGGACTGTACAAAGCTCTTCGATGTTCGGGCTGCGTTTGTCCAGCGGACGATGGGTCTCTCTTGCTTCGCAATCGGCTATTTGGTCGCAGCATTGAACGGGGACGCTCGAAAACGCTCTGGGAAACGATTCAAAGAAACGGACGCGTTTGACGGGATGAAAAGTTTCGCGCCGCACGCCCCCGCGACCCCCGGTGCCCTCTGCAGACAGGGGAACGATGTACAGCGGCGATCGGAGCCGGCGGGGAACAGCGAAATCAAAGGGCCGGGGGCTGCGCGCCAGCAATTTCAATTCTTCGGGGTAATTTCTCTCTATTCAGGCGTCGACGCCTACGACGCCCCTCTGCGGATGCTCGTTCTGTCTCCGTTTACGCCCGAGCCCGGTACCGACCGACGAGAAAACCCCCTCTCCGTTTTCCACCCCTGCCCTCCTACAACCCCCACCCCCCGACCGGTAATCCCACTAAATTGGAATTTTATTAAGCTCTGCCTTTTCCTTCTTCCGTCGTCCCATTCGCGCGACCCTCTCTCTTTCTCTCTCTCTCTTTCTCTCGCTTCCAGTTCGAGGATTTTTTCACGATCCCCCGGTTTTCGACGGGCCACCGTTGTCGGCGACCCCGATCTACGAAATACGCCCCTGCGAAATCGGATTGGTAACCTGTACGAGGATATAGGTACTCGAAGGAGAACAACGATCGGATCGCGTAGTATCGATTTTTCTGGGTAACCGGTTGTCTTTTCATTACTATCTATTTCATTAGTAACTATGACGATATTTCCCACGGCGGGTGCTCGTGCGTTTGATATGGACTATGAGAATATGAGTTATCAACAGACGCAGAAATTGAACGGTGTATAAGCGAAAGTTTAATCAAACGCATACTTTTATGGAGCAGTTTGGAGCTGACACTGAGTGGAACATAATCTCGTTTATAGATAGCTTCGGTAAATAAAATTACCGCGCGGCAGCTGTGCGAAACTTTATCGAGCTCTATATTTTATTACCCGACTCTTTTTATTCACTATGAACGCATAAAGTTTCGCGGACTGTTGAGGTACCGGAAAAACTGAATCGAGATAGAAAAATTATCTTAATTTTTTCGTAATAACATTGGCCCAATAACTGTAACAAACCCGTTACACGGTTAATCCGGTTCCTCGAGTAGTGCAGCCGTATCATTGCCGCGACTCTCTTAATGTTCCGGCGAGCAACCTTCCGCGGATGACGATAAATCGCAGTTTGAAATTAGAGCACACGGATGTACTGCCGCTGAAAGATTAAACGGTACTCTGCTCGATGAATATTTGAATATTTAAAGCGGCATAGCGGCGCGGAGAGGTGTGACTTTATTTAACGGGCGAACGTCCTGTCGGCTCTGCTAACAGCGGGAAAAAGAAAGTCAATGGTCGCGATTGAAAGATTCATAAGGATTTCGCGCCGCGGCGGCGTCGGCGCTCGTGACGGAACTGGAAAAATCCGCGGACAATTTTCTTCGGTGCCCGTCTCCCATCCCTGTAATTTTCAGGACCAACTGTCCCTATTCTACCTCGGTAACCGCCGACGATCCATATTCTACTTGTCCGCCCCACCGGCCATATATACTTTACCGTCCACACTCTCTGCCACTTCATTCTACTTGCTCCGGTAATTGCTTTACCCGGGCCTGCTGTTCGGACAGGGCCGATGGCTCAATTAACTCGTCCACTCGATTCTATTTTACTTGTCTTGGCCATTGGCGGTCTTTGCGTTGACTGCGCGATGACTTACGACGTCCACTTACCGGACCACTCAACAATTCCACCTATTCCGGGTATTGTGACTTTCATTACAGCTATTTGATCGACGACAGCTTCCAATTTACTCGCTAGCTTGCTTTATTCTACTCGTCTGACCGATGACGGTCTATTTCTACTGGTCCGACCATCTGCCGACTCGGTTCACTAAAAATTCGAGATACTTCGGTTGCATAATTTATGAAATATTTTCCACGGTTTCTTCCCGGACGTCGTTACTGCAACTATCGGAAAGTAACATTCCAGCTTGGCCGCGGTGAACAATTAATAATTCACCGGGCTGGTCGATAATTAAATCCGGCGATCGGCACTGCCCGGAATTGTTCATAATTCACCCCGGAGTCCGTTAACCGAGTTTTACCGGGACAACATTCATCAAGTATATTCTCTATTTTCTCACGGCGCGGCTCAGCGGCCGCCGTACAGGGGACCTCCCAGCCCCGAAAATCCATTATTCGTTTCGCCGAGACAAAAGGCCTCGAAACGTACGATAGAACGGCCCTCTCTCTCTCTCTCTCTCTCTCTCTCTCACTCTCCCTCCCCTATTACGGCCGTCGAGACTTCGGTACTTTCAGCCGGGGTTATTTAATGAAGAGGATAATCGTCCGTTTGCGCGACGTAACGCAGTCGCCGGGAAGTCTTAATCGTGTTGAAGGTCAGACGGGTAAATGTGATTACTGCCGGAGCTCTTCAGGTTGCAAGTTCAAGGCCGGACGTCGGGCAACTCTGATTATTTTGGAACCGAGAAACCACTCGGAACCTCCGAGACAACCCTCGATGCTTCCACTTCAACCTCTTCGCACATTTGGAAATAGTAGGGATCCTAGGGTAACGTTAAGAATTTTTTGGTATTTTGTAGCCATTTTGTAGCCTTTTTACTATCGGCAATAAATGCTGAGATTCGTCAGAGGTTTTAATAATTCGATTCCCAGCCCTGTCTGACGGCGGGGGGGTTGAAACCTAATCTCGAAAGTCGCGAAGGGATAATGTTCATCCCTTGGTCGTGCATACCCGTGTAATCCACCCTTAGTTCGAACAACTACCCGGTTTCCTTTCACGTGTCGAGCTTCTCGCAGCGTCTTCTCATGCTGACATGGGGGTACGGTGACAGCGAAGGGTATGGGGAAAGGATGGTTCCCTAAACACGTCGTTTGTATGCGCCACGGCTGCATAAGAAATTCGAGCGAGTGTTTGTCTTCGATGTTAACGTGAAGGGGAGGGGGTGTGGGAACGAGGGACAGCGTGCGTGGGGTGAGAAAGTGCGGATGCAACTAAACGCAACGGCGCAGAATAGGGCGATCCCATCAAACGGGAGAAGGAGTAACCGCTGATAGAACTGACTCGTGTCCAGCGAGGGTGGGGGTGGAAGATTAATGAACTTTCAATCTTCCGCGAGATCGCATTCGCATCGGCGATGCGTGTACATCGATGCATCGATTGCTGGCCCGATAATGCTAGGAATTGTGTCAAATATGAGCACGCGGGACAAGGGTGAACTTCCCTGATACAGTAAAGAGATCGTCGACCTTTGTGTTAAATAAATATTTCGTTAGAAGATTTTCCAAGGGAACAATTATTTAATATTTGTAGTTTTAGATGGAAAGAAAGTTCCAGTGGAAAATGGTAACCGAAGACCTAATCTACTTGTCTGACCAAAGGATGTCTTTCACACTAGCCTGACCAGTGACTGATCTTGACCACTTGACTCGCTGTAGTCTGACCCAGTCCGTTTGTCTGATCAAAAAGGCTTTATCTACTTGTGCTTCCTATCGATTGTGCTCGGTGAGGGGTAGAAAGGAAGGGAATATTTACCGAGAATATTCAACGAAAAAGTCCCAAACGTTTTATAAAAATCGCTGGAAACATTACAATACAGTTCAAATTCTGAATAGGATTAAAAATTTGTTCACCGCGGTAATGTAACACTGTAGCGTTCATTGATATATGAAGTACGTGTCGGGATAAATGGCACGATGTGAGGGGAATATTAGGGGGTGGATGGTGTAGCATCCGGATGAAAATGTGTCCTGGTGTTCATTGCGCATAGATAGCAAAGCATTAATATACAAGTGCTTATACGAACGGTTCGGTTTCAGCTTGCGGCGGTGGTTGCAGTCCACGAGGGGTAATTTCTAGCAGGGTAATAATTCTATCACGATATCTTCGAATTATCCAAATCACAAAATAGCCATTACGAGGCTGAATCACGAGGTTCTGACGATCACGAAATAATTTCCGACAAAATCGAAATTTCAACCGGAAAAACTCGCCGGTAAACAGGGCTCTGTTCCCGAGGGAATTATTCGAATCCCCGGGAACCTGTTCTTGAATTTCAAATTTCCCTCGTAGCTCGAAACCAGCGTTCGGGTTCCTTGCAGCGAGTACGCGATTTGCGACTCGAAATAAAAATATAAATCACCGTATACGGGACACGCGTATAAATGTTCGGTTCATTTGTTACGGGTTTCGACAATTTGCAAAGCGACTGGCGGACCACTGCGTTGCTACCTCGTTTCGTAGGGAATAACGACGTGTTTTTAATAGGTCGCGCGCCCGAAATCGATCGACCGGGACCGATGCGCCGTGGACGTGGGCCCAGGACTTTTCAATTTCATCGGATCAGGTTGGTATTCCCGCGATCATTATGCATGGGAATCCCGGAAGTCCGGGCTTCTGACGGAATAAAAGGCCGGAGGAAAGCATCGCTGGTATTAATAAGATCCTGCGAGACGAGAGAAAGCGGAATCGGTTTTCAGGATAATTTTGAGGATATCATCCGACCTTTTCAAAGAGTTCCATTGGTATCGAGGAGACGTAAATGCCGCAAAAAATTTGGATAGTTCACTGTTCAACTATTCACTCGGCAGGGATGCCCTTTGACCGCCGCGGAATATAAAAAACTGTCCGTCAGAACGGGACGGCGATTTGTTTAAATGAAAAACGAGCGACGAAAGAAAAACCCCCCCGAAATTCGGTCACGGCGGAGCACGATGAAAGAGGGCTCGCAATTAAAAATAAATCGATTAACACCGGGGCGTAAATATCGCGGGTATTTATAGCCGAAAGTGTTTCATTTTTCAAACGTTGACAAACGCGCGCTCGTTATCAGAATACCAGATTTACGATCAGCTTCTAAACTGCGCGCGAACAACGCCGCTCTTTGCGAACGCGGGGACACTGGCTGTGTCGAAAATTGTTCGGTTCTTCGCTATCCGGCATGGCCATTATAACAATTTGCTCCGTAAGCCGGAGTTTCGTTAAAAATTTAATTGGCCCGCGTTTTCACGCGAGTCGCAAACCATTTTTTTTTTTCGGCCGGCGACGAGGCTGGTAACGAAGGGTAGATTGCGACTCGCGTCATTGGTGGATTTTTATTTAACAGGAAAAAAGAGAAAAAACGCAGGAACGTATACATATATACACACATATATATATACGGGCAGATATATGTGCAGTACGCACGTGGTCGGACAACGCGCGCCTATCCACCGTGAAATCGGTCTTTATTTGACCGAGCCAGTCTTAAAGCTCTATCGCGCTAAAGCCTTCGTATTAGGCGTTCAATGGCCGCGCGTTTTCCGGCCGGAAATTCCGCCATTGAAATCCGGCGGGAGCGAAATATGGCTCCGCTCCGCTGTACCAATTAAATGCTCTATCGGCCGGATCGACGCCGTTTTTTTTTTACTCCGTTCGACTCGTGAGTAGCGATGGGTATTTGATTCCTTCCCCGGTAAACTCTGAAGAAGTTTTATTACCAGTCGAACCACGGGAACCATTGCAAAATTACCCAGGACCATTCGCGTTCGAAAGTCCGCTTCGACAACATCCTTATTAACCCAGTTCCCAATTTCATCGCATTACTAATTCGATCGATTGTTTAATCCGGCATCCTTCAAGCTTTTTACCTGCCAATCATCTTCTTCAACACTATCGGGAGCCCTAACTTTTTCAGAGATGAACCCATTTGTCAGAAAAATATTTTTCTATTTTTTACGCTTTTGTATGATTACAGAATCACATCCGCAATTTTTTAAAGATGGTTCTACTTTCTAAAAAAATATTTTTACATTTTTATCTGTAAATGTGCCCCATTTTTATTTTGAAATATTTTTTATATGTTTACGTAATCACTATTATGCGTATGGTGTGCCCATTTTTTAAAACGTGGTTCCCCTTTTCAGGGGCTGTTGTTGCATTTTTATCTCTACGTATTCTATATTTTTCTTTCTTTATATTTTGCGTACTTTCCGTCATACTCATTTTCGTTAATGGAGGTTCTAATTCTCTGAAAAATATGTTCACGTTCTGCGACTCGAAGTATATCGAAGCCATCGCTACAGCTCGCGAACAATTATCGATTTCGGGGAAAAATGGAAGCCTCTTTCGTTGGTTCGCGGCTCATTAAAAACGGCTGATTGCCTCCGTAGGAATATCCGAAAATTTCGATCCTGCGCGGCGCGGCGTTCGCGTTTTTCGTTCTTTTTTATTCTTCAAAACCTTAAGCCCTTCATATTAGCACCGTCGAAAATCGATGGTCGTCGCCTTTCTCGCGCGTCCAATTTTGGATTTCGCGACGCATCTGATACCGCCGGCCCTGTGATTAATAACGCAGGACACCTCGAATGGATGAGAATCGAAATTTAACTAGCGAGTATTAATAGCGCTCGGGCGAGCGAAAAAATTCTAGTGACTTGCAACGGGTCGAGAATAAAATTGTAAACATGTCACAAACAATTTTACAAAAACATTTGTCAATCGTATACCGCCGTGCGTTGCTTGCAGCTTTTGCACGCCCGATATTCTTTGTCGTGTTTGTAACAGATTTCGTTTATTCACAGGCCGACACGTAACGTTAACGCAACGCAACGTAACGTAACGTAACGTAACGTGGAAACATTTTATTTATTTATTTAGCCCCGAGATTATCCCCGATAGCTGCGAATATTTTCGCAAAATATTTCGCAAAGAAAGACACGGTGCAACTCGGCAATCCGCTTACTCGAATCGATATTTCTGTCGTGAAACTGTTGCATTGACCTCCGTTTTCATTACCAAAGACAGGCGACATGTTTTTTTTCTGCTGCCTAACAGGAGAGTCTCTCGTGATCGTTAAAACTGACTGATGCAACCGGCTAACGAACTCTTTATTGTCGTCAACTAAAAACCCTCAGGAAACGTAGGCTTCACCCGCCGGAATTCACTGAAAACTTCTTCGCAAAATTATTGAACTTAATAAAGTGTCGTCGACTCATTTGTCGGAAGTTCGAGTAACAGGATTCTTTCATAGTTGCACGATAACGCGGAGCTTTCGCCGGAATTGATTCCGTGTCGAGCTATAAAACATTTCATGAGAAACTCGAATGTAGAACGAGATAAAACAGCCAGACCGTCGGCGTCACTCTAATCTAATACTAGATTTTGATTGACAACACTTTTCCAGGTGATCAATCGCCGCCGAGAACGAACTTCTATGTACAAATCTACTACTCGTGACGGCGAAACCATACTACACTCTATTTTCGTGCCGCTACGAATGGACACTAATCTAAAAATACATTCCCCATTTTTTATTGTACACACGCCACGAACAAACGAGATTCTTTAACTGGCAATATGAATTTATTCCATTTGTCTGCTTTATTCTGCCTGACTAATCGTCAACTTATTCCACTTACGTGGCTAGTTAAATTTCTTATACCTGGAATTGGTCTATTTCTATTAATCTTAATTCTGGTAAATTCTTATTAGTGTGATCACATTTGGTTGACTAATGGCCGACTTGTACTACTGGAGACATCAGAATTCTTCTTAGTCCGATCGAGGGGCGACCTAAACTACTCGATTCGTTACCTACGCAACGTAATACTATTTCCTTCTTATATTGCGAGATTTATTGCCGCATTTGTTTTATTCGAGAGCTCTTTTCGCCGAAGTCTCGGTGCGCTAAAGTCAGTTTTGAAGTGGGTATCGCACGATTTCGAGTTTAAAATCCGAGTTAGCAGGGCAATCTTGGATTCGAACTTTTGTCTACTTGAACAGGATACGCTCTCATCAAAGTCAAACACTTCGATCAGTGCCTCGTCTCGGCCCAGTTTCTCGAGTCACTATATATAGCAAACTCGTTAGTAGGATTACCTGGCAGATCCTATCTTAAACGCGAGGGAATTCGGTGTTAGGACGGTGCTTCTGTTCGAAAGGTATTACCTGGCCGGAACTTAATGGACTAGTGATTGATGGAAAATTCTCGGACAGTGTATCCGTCACAGACGAGGTGTCGCGTCAGAAATGGAAATTCCCTGTCAATCTCGTCCCCGGACACTTACGTAGTCGTTCGAAACTGTTCGCAGGTTCAGCCCATCGAGCGGACCGATCTCTTTAAAGCGTGCGCGCAGCGCGCTGCCGATCGTGCGCCGACGATAAGTTAATGTGACGTCACATTTGCCAGACAATGATTCGCCTCGATCGTACCGTCCGTTTCCAGCGAACGTAAACTACCAGACGATCGAACTACTCTCTAAATAGCCGGCAATCATCGAATACTACCCACCCTCCCCCAGCCCCCCTCGGTCCCGATTATCGATTCCTCTTATGTCGAAACACTTCGCCGTCAGAGTTTTTACACCTCAATTTGATCGTGCACTTAGGACCGTTCCGTCGAGCGGGCTGAAAGCAACAGAAACGGTTGAATCTGTTCGTAAAAACCGGTCCATTCTCGAAATAAAGTTCGATCGATCGGACAGTTTCGTTTGTTTAAAAGTTCACTGCGCAATGAACACAGCTGTGAGCATCGAGTGTGAGGTTTTAATTGAACTGGCGCCCGGCGATCGATACTTGTTCCGCGTGAATTTGACGGTTTGCAAGATTCTCGATGGCGGAATAAGAGTAAACCCGAATTGATTGACGTCGCTCGCGCACGATACAACGTCCGGGACAGATATATATAAATCATCATCTTCGCGGAAACCATTTCGGAAATAAATTATTATGCTAAGCGATAAGTCGCAAATTTACCCGGGTGATAAACAGCCGGCTATCGGATTGCGGTCGGGGATCGATCAGTCGTTGGAAAGTCGCGAAATCACGAATCGCGAAGTTGACGTGCAATAAATCGTTAAGTAAATTATACGTCTCCGGGGGCAATGGATATTAGATTATAGGATCGCGGCACGGCCAGATAAGAGATAACGAATGGGGGAATTATACGGTCGGGGAGGAAATCCTGCTTATCATTTTTAAATAAATTATACGAGTTGGTAGTAATGGCCCGCGACATGGGATCTATCCTGGCCCTACGAAGTTAATCGCGACACGGCCGAGTCGTTCTCGAGTCGCAACTGCGTGCCTCGGACGCGACTACCAGTTGGTAAACACCGAGCCAGACTATAAATCGACGTCGCAGCAATAATTACGACTACTAGGTCGTGCCGGGAACAACAATTATTTTCGGAGCGGCAGCTGCCTGGCTCGCACCGAGCCAATAATTTATCCTCTGTTAATACACTGCTGTTTAACACACGTTCTCACTCTGCCAACTCCTCGGCGCGAAGATGCATTATTTACTAATCTGTTTTATTTATCGTTCCCGTTCTATTCCCAACACAGCTTCCGGCCTACCAAAACGTTCGAATCCCTTGTCTGCTCAAATTCCGTGTCCTAATCTACTTGTTACATTACTAGACGACTTAATCCGCGCGTCTCGCGTTCCAACATTCATGCCTGACCAGTCGCTGACTTAGCTACTTGTTTGATCGACGACTGTTATGACCGCTTAGTCCACGCGTCTGACTTAGTGACGTGTGCCTGACCAGTGTCTGACTCCGCCTACTTGCTTGCTACTAAATGCCCTTGAATGACCTCGGAGCTTACAGATTTGTGAGTCTTGTCAATCCGGTGTTAATACTTTGATATTATGTTTTCAAAGTACGATACTAAGAAACTCGTCAAAGTACGGATAAGAGCTCCTAATGGCGGCGAGGATTCGAGATGGGAAAGGAAATAGAGAGAGGGAGAGAGAGAGAGAGAGAGAGAGAGAGAGAGAGAGAGAGAGAGAGAGAGAGAGGTGAAACTCGGTCGTTGCTCGCGTTTCTCGGTCCGGATGCTCGTAGCCAGTGAAAAATTCAAGACTTAATCCGGATTTATATCCGTTTGAGGGGCAGTCATACGGCCGCTGACGTCCCGGAAGTTAGCTTCGATTCCAAGGGAATTTTCAACGTTACCATTTTTCTTATTTCGGAATAAAAAGTGTCATCTTACATCAGTACGCATCCCCACCGCGGCGGGTCGCGAATGACTCCGGCGTAGCATACTGAGTGTTGATATTTGTTGAAGGTAAAAGGATATATTAAATTAAAAATTTTTTTACCATTTTCATATAGCAGTCAATTTAAAGACACACTTTCGCAACTCCAATATTTGTCACTTTTTGAAACTTTCCCGTTGACTCTCCTTCGTAAACGGAATTCAATCTAGGTGTGTCAATTAATTACCGGTAAGCGAAAAATGGTATTTCAGGGTAGCGCGGAAAAATTCACGCTTGCGTTGGCTAAATTCCGCTTGAAATTTTCGCACGGTGTCGTACACGATATCGAGTGTGTCGAAGGAAGAAGTTCCAATAACTTCGGCGAAGCGGGCCGGCGAAGATACGACGTTTTCAAGGGGCGCTTCACCGGCGAAGTTTCCTCGCGGAAAAGATAAACAATAACCGGGAATATTTTCGGAAACCGAGCGGAACACTGGAGGCAACGGTCTGCACTGAATTATACGCGGATTTAACGCGTGCCAAACACTCCGGGTCTCATTACAATATATTACTAGTCTAAATGCAGCTGCCGCGGCAGGCCGGCGTCCGCGTCGCGTCACATAAATAATATGTACCGCATGGATTTCCGAAACCATGAATATGAAACACGCGCACGCGGCGACGACGGCGGCGGCGGCGGCGTCTGCGCCCGGAAAATCTGCTTCCGCTTTCTCGGGAAGGCCGTTTTTTTAAATTAAACGGTCGCACACTGTTCGTTCGCAATTCCGCCACATCACAAACAGATGTAAGAGGCACGAGTGTATATCACGTTTCTCGAAGTCCCGTTTTCTCGATAAAACTCGGTTACTACTCGAAAATAGAGCAACCTTCCTATCCTGAAATAAATTACTTTGACCGAGACAATAACTATGCGCTGGTAAAATTTTAAAAAATGCTGAACGTTTCACGCGCGATTTCCTTAATTGTTAACCGAGAAAATGAAGGAACACGTATATTTGGTTCGCGACGAAGCTAATAAAAATTTCAATAATAGCAGCAGATCTCCGATTCGGTTCCAGGTCAGTAATTTATTCGATAAAAATATCGCTGAAAAACAGGACGGGAAACAGGACGCCTGTTCCTCGGGAACGGTTGAAATTCCCAGTGCAACATTAAAACTGGAAAGCGGCAATCTGCCGGTCGCCGGGCGTCATTAGGCTGAAACGCGTCGAAAAGGCGAGAACACGGTCGAGACGATACTTTTCGGCGTCCGCTCGCGGCCGTTTCCAAGTGAGATTAATAAGTTACGTTCGTTACGAATAAATTACGACCGGGGTTTAGAACAGCCCGGGTGTACAGAGTCGCCGGTTCGAAACGATGCCCGATGGCCTCCCATTAATCTCGTTAAATGAGAAAAACGTGTCCCAAGGAGGGAAACAGATTACACCCGGTCCCCGTAACTTCCATTTGCGGACGTTAAAGAGGACGCGACGGGACGCGGCCAGGGGAGGTGAAAGAACCGCTTCTGATTACGTTTACGTGACACGTCTACGGTTTCCAGGTGGTAATCGTGGCCCGTTTCCCCTGTGATCCACAGTTTTTCCGCCTGTCGTCGTCGTCGTCGTCGTCGTCGTCGCGACGTTCGAACGAGCGAGCCGGGAACTTAATTTTCATGATGAAATGGAAATTGAATCGTCCGCGAGCGGCGAACAGTTTCACGGTGATTTGAAAGGGTTACGAGTGTCAGCGAGGGCTTAACGCGCTCGCTGCCTGCACGCCTAAGCTTCCGCTCGGCGGAAGAACAATGACTTTTTTTTTAAACGCGGCTTTAAAGACTTTCGAAAACTGCGAAATGCCGTCCGACGCTGTTCCAAATGGCTCTCGGTGAAATTGTGTTTGCGCCACTTGTTATCTCCAACCCTTTGCCTCCCTCTATGAAGGAAATTTATGTGTACATAGGCTCACATAATATTTTTTTTTTTATCGTATCAGTGACACTCGTATATTATAGTCTGACCAAAGAGGTTCTATTCTACTTGTTCACGCTGGAAGAGAAATCGTTTGGCCACGCGTGACTCAGTGTCAGCTGAATCGTTTAGTCTGACCAAAGTGTTCCTGTTCTACTGGCTCCGTTGCAGGACTAAATAAAACACTGGTTCTCTCCGGCTAAAGATAAAGTGTCCGATCTCGAAATGTTTCGCGAATGTTCGTCGAGCGGGCAATTCTGACGGCACGAAACTCGTCCATCGAGCAATAAACCGAAATCTCGGTTTTATGGATCGATCATCGTGCCGCGTATCACTTCACATAGAATTTAACAACGACGGTTGGAGTTTTCCCGTCGAATTCCTTCTCTCTCTCTCGGCCAATTTTCTTTTCCTCGCCGCGGCGACCCTCGGAAAACGATCCCGCGGCGCCGTAACTTTTCACGATCTCGTCCCGATCGCTCGATCACACCTGGGCTTGCGGCAGGCTGGGGGATAAATGAAGGATCGCTGTAAACCGATCAGCAGCCGATATAATCCGCAACGAGCGGCGCGGGCGCATGAACAGTGCCAACTGTTTCAAATATTCGGCCTCCGTGGCGCGACGAGGTGCAAATGGGATTTTTCGACCCCTATAGAGCCGTGTGTCGTTTGATCGCGGTGTAATTGCACTCGGAAATTACCGGTGAAGGGGTGGGGGTGGGGGTTCCGAGTGTGTATACACTCCGGTGCCTCCAGTCGTCTGGAAAATGAGAATCCCTCTGATCCCGGGCCGTCGACGGACATTATCATACAGAATTTTAAATGGCCGCGATTGCAGTTCCACACCGGCAACTTTTAACCCGGGCCAACGGGTTTTCACTGTGCCCGCTTTCTTCCGCAATTTATGAAGTGCGCGAGAACCGCTATCCATTATTCTTTTTCGTGACGATGAAACATTGCCGAGACTGACGCGAGTTCTCGCCGCGGCTCATTATGCGCGAAACAAACCGTGTTATTTTTAATGAATCTGCCATTTCACAGGTATAGATACACCTGCCTTCAAAATAGGTATTTTCTGAAGCGATTTCTAGAGGGCGAATAAATATTTCTATCCTCGGTTAACAATTTCAAGTATTAAATATCGTTACGAATACTTGTTTAAGCAAAGATTTAGAATATTTCTTGTTTGATTAAAATATATTATTCAACAAATTTCGTTTTTAGAATAATTTTACTTCGGGAAGAAAATAAACTAAGCCGGATCGAATAGCTGAGAAGTACGAGCAAAGTAGATCGATTTCAGGAAGAAAAAGGGATAGAGGAAATGCCAGGACTTTTCGAAAGTAGAATCCGATCCGTGCTTCCAAGAAATAGCAGTTTCCCGAAGAAAATTTCATTCATGGTCGTCGGTGACGGAGAAGGATGGTAGACCCGATGGAAATGGAGTGACACCTTCTGTTCGACAAGCCCCGGAAGATCAAGGGCTGAATCAGCCGGGGGAACAAGATGTCTGGCGGTGATAACAGCGGCTCTATCATGGATAGGAACGAGCATAGGTAATCGGGTCACAGTCTGCCGACGTCCCGGGCCACGTTTCGGCGACCAGGGACCCCGGGGGTACTTCTTCCGTGGACGACGGATTATCGCCGTTTGATCCGTTTACATCGGCGCTCCATTATCGCCCGGGCCGATTCCACTTCGTCGTTAGAGCGGACAATGGTAGCCGGACGATGGATATGCAGTCCGTGGTGACCGGAGGAATCGATAGACCCACCAAACGGCCGTGGGGGTGCCGAAGAGGGATCGCTGGAACTGATCTCAATGGGAGGTCCAAGTGTTCGCCGCGCGAAGAACCGTGTCCGCGTTTCCCGACCCGAAACGTGTCCCAGTTTCCCCCACAACCACGATTCCTACAGTATTTTCAAAAAATTGTCACTCTCCCAAGCTCAAAATTCTAGCAAAATTTCTTTTTATAAGAAAAGAAATCTAATTCTAATTAGTTTTGGTCAAAATATCTAGTCACGCGTGTGCTGAAGACGTGTGTAAAATTTCAGTTCGAGTGATACTACAATTTTTGAAATATCGAGGCAATAATCTCCAGTTCGTTGAATGAAACTTGCTTCTTCATTTTCCTCCCCGCGTTTCATTTCATTTGCATCAATCTACCGGTTCGAATCCCTTGTCTCTTCGAACACCATTCTAATCTGCTTGTCAAATTATAGGACGCCTTAATCCACGCGTCTGACCAACTGACATTCCAATATTCATGGCTGCCCAGTGCCCGACCTAAACTACTTGCTCGTTCTAATTGCCTGTCCGAATAAAATACTTGCCAGATAATTACCAGTCGCTGCTGTAATTTTCTTTAACCGAACATTTGCCTTTGTCCGACAAATGGTTGACTCGATCTACTTGCCCGACGGAAGGTTCGTTCGAATTTCCTGTCCGATCGAAATCGAAACTATCACCGCGTGGAACAGTGGCTCTGATTTCCTTGCCTAATTAACGTACCGCGTTTTAAGTGGCCTGTTCGTCGTAAAGTGTTTTACGCCAATTCTCAAACGAATAAGTAAAAGCATCGCTCGCGAACTCGAATAAAACCCACATTTCCAGTGACTTTATTTATCGTTAAACTGCGGCGAGATTCGCTGAGCGGTCGTCCGGTGATATTTTATACTTTCTGAAATTTTACAGGAACATTTTTAGTGGAATCTAAGGATTCGCTCGTACGAAATGATCGCGCACGTCCGCGCGTTTAGCACAAGAGCCAAAACTTTCGGGGATTTCACTCTCCGCCGAGTAATTCTTTTCCTTAACGGTAATCTTAACAAACGCTCAGCCGAAGTTTTATGAAGCTTAATCCGGAGTCCAACTTGACCCATTCCGCGGACATTTGTTAGATCGTATCGCTGTGAACGCTTGCCCCGGCCATTAGAGGAGTTACTGTTTTCTTCAATTTTTCTTATGGAAAAAGAAAAAGACAGAAGAACTCGATCTTAATCGTTGAATATTCCGACCGCTTCATAATCGCGCCAAGTTCATCCCTTATGGATGCAACCGGTCGAAAAGAAGAAAACGGAGCGGGACGAAGTTGAAGAGCATGTTTTCAATTTCCCGGCTGATAACTTCGAATCTTCGATCCCCGTGATTCCTCCGTGGAGTTTCCTAATTCTTCCGGTATAGGAGGCAACAAAATAAACGTGTCTCTCGCGCTATAAATCTTCCGTCGCGAGATCCTCGAAGGCTATTAATCTGTATCGCAAAGCGGATCATTCGCGAGCGACGCGCGGGAAAATCGATTCAGAGGCGACGAGCACAATCCTCTAATTCGCGAATGCAGTCCGAGACGAGCGAATCAGGTGTCCCGTCGCCACGGTTGCTATCCGCCTCCGCACAGAATCCTCCGGCCGTGATTATCGACATTGTGGCTAAACGAAATAAATTGAACGCCCCACCCGCGCCGCGCCGCGCCGCGCCCATTTATCCGCTCGGCCCTTTCATCCCCCTTTTCGCAAATGGAAAAATTATTCTCATCGGGACGCTGTTTCGTTCGCTCATAAATCATCGGTTCCCTTCATCTCCTTGCAAAAACTTCTTTCGAGTTCGTTTGTATCGCTCTCAATTATAGAAGATGAACGAACAGCCCGGGCGAAAGAGGCTGGGAAAATGAGGGTGAAGACACTGAATGCCAGAGAGAAGTATATACGCTGCCCGAACTTCAGCCTGCACTTTTTCATTAGTACATCGGCCCATTGCGAAAGTTTCGATACGATTTTCGGTCTAATTTCTAGACCCTTTAACGAACCTGTCCAAAATATTTTAAAATGGGAAGTAAAATTATTTAAAAAATGGAATAAATTCTCATTTAATTCCCATATTTCTGGATTGAAGCAACCAGATTTTATTTTACATAAAGAACCGCTATTCGTTGCTTACATTGACGCGTCGCATCGGCGAAGACCAATTATCATTATAATTGCGCGACAGCAGGAATAATCGCGGTCGATCGTCGTCCCCGAATTTTTCGACATAACTCTTGAACCAGTTTAACATCTGTTTAGCGTCATTACCTCGCGCGAGCCCTCCATCATTATCAGCAGCCTCTCCACTCGGATCCAATTAACAGTAAAATCGAAACACGGGCGAAAATTGAAACGCGGCGCGGGGTGGTGCGCGTCCTACAAATTTTCGTCGGTTCGATGAAAACCGGTGCATTAAATAACTAATTAATTCTGCAATCGGTTTCATTACCGAAATTAACGCGCGATGGTCCGCGGGCCCTTTCAAGTCTTCCCTTCGGCCGGGTAGTTTCAATGAATTTTTCATTAGTACATCCCTTTCGAGAGGGATGATCATTTCCGATGAAATTTACCCGATTCAGAGTGAAAAGTCGAAATTCGGCTACGATTCGCATTCGCGTTGGCGCCATGATACAAATTCCACGGGAAAGCTTTTCCGCCGGACACAAGCGGGCGAAAATCGTTTGCGATTTCGTTTGCGAGCGTCCGAGACGTGTCGACCGGCGCGCGGCACGCTTAAAATTCGCGAAACGCTTTCCCGGCCGCCGAAGATAAGCGCCGGCCAAGAAAATTATGAAAGCACCAGGTAACGAGTTTACCGTGAAGTTGGCCAGCACGATACCTCGAAGCCCGGATCCCCACGAACTTTCGATTACTGCAGGTATCCACGAAACGTTTCCACCCCCCGATCTTTCGGAAAACTACTTTCCTTTCGCATTCGAAGTCAATTTTTCCCTCGCCTCGCCCTCCTCCACCCTGCAACAATCTCTCTTTTCCAATCTCTCTTTCTTTATTCTATTTCTGTTCCTATACTCCCTTTGCTTTTCCCCTGCAACCCCATTCCGATCTCCTTTCCGCCCTTTACAACCCCTCATCCGCTTTGTATTCGTGTTGCCCTATCAATAGCTTTCATTTTGAAGCTTCTCGCTCTATTAATGCTTCCTGACAAGCTCGTTTTACACAGGACTATAGATATTCCTTTCCGGATTTAACGAGTGAGTTAAACTTTGCTTGAGGAAACCAGAAATTTTTTACTTTTTTAAATGTTATCCTGTAGATCCTGGCGAGAAAGTGACGAAAATCCGAATTTCAGTCCTAGGAGATCATCCCTTCGTGACGACCCTTTATGATTTGAATCGCATCAATTTACGGAACGTGAAATGCATAAGCGTTTCGGTGGAAGAACATAATTTTTGTTTGAATGAATAAGCGACGGGGGGATGTCGACGGAGCTTGCGTTTTAACCCTGGAAATCCCAGAGTACCTCGCTCATAAATCGCTCAATCTTCAGGGAGGGGTGAAAAGACTAGCAACGAGCGCAGGCGGCAGATTGTATCGTCAACAACCGATGTTGACTCTGTCTTGGACCGATGTTCCGCGACAAGTTCGCCCGAACTAATCTCGTGCGACGGAATTAGTTCGCGAGTGTACTTAATTCATCCCGACGAATATTAATAAGGGAGGTACGCGGAGCCGATTGATACACGAGCTCGCCTTGTTTGCCGACGACAGGGGATGATAAAACAAGATCCAGAGAGAGAGCGGGAAACGAGTTGCGAGAAATTTTACGGAAAATAAAAATTTTTAATGCAACTTTAGCATCGATCGGCTCGTCCAATCTAAAGCTTATTAAAAAATAAATCACACGCTTCTTTCTGAATCGCGTTAACAATTCCATGAAATTCTGTGTAACTCGGTTTGTCCCGATTGTACCTCGTGAGGGACACAATGTTGTAAATTCAGTTTCCCCGTATTGTCATCACCGGTAATTCAATCACTCGATTTTGAAAATCGTCGTCCCGCAGGCTGTATGACACAGTGGCAAAATTGGACCAATACAACGGTATTTACAAATATCAAAATATTTTTTCGCATGATGTGACGCTCGCCGCAACGCCGGGCAACGTCAGGAAATGTTTTCCCACAACCTCGGGTTTCGAAAACGTTTAAAAACAAAAAAAAAAGTTTAAACCCCCGAAGGGTTGTTTTCATCCCTTCGACGTCGATCAAAAAAATAGATGCGTAAAAACATTTTCCGGAAACTATGTCACGTTACCTTCATCGGAATCGTGATGCGCGTAGCCGGGTCTGTTCCCAGGTGGGTCTGGGGGAAAAAAAAATTTGTCAAGCGTTACAATTTCCATGGTTTCCGGTTCTGAACAACCCCCGCTCTCGTCGGGAAGAAGAGTTGGATCGTTGGGAACGTTCGCGAATAATTTAACAGACTAGAGAGGAGGAGAGCTCTATTCCCAGGTAAAATCGTCTAACCGGCAAATTATCATAATTCGCGAAGACAAAGCTGTCAGACTCGTCAGGGAGCGCCTCGATCCTTTCAATTTCGTCCGACAAAGGGTTCCATTAAGATTTTCCGCGCGCGGCTACACCGAACGATTCAGCTTTTGAGAAAGAAAGAGAACAAAATAACGATAGAGCGAAATTGGAGGAGGAGACGGCGCGGAAAGGACGGAAAAATTGAAAATCTGTATCGCATCCTATTTTTTATCGGAGGCCCGGAAAAAATCGGCGGAGAATCGAGTCCAGCGTCGGCTTTTGTGAGCGGTGACGACAATGGGGTCCAGCGCGGGAAACAGGATATCCTGATGCGATAACACTGAAGATGCTGCGCGTCGCGTCACACGTTATTGGATTTTGCTTCGCGAGGACTCGCTCCTAGCCGAGCCGCCGCGGAATCCTTTTGTGCAAGCTCGATCGGCCCAAATTGTTCAGGATTGATTCGTTGCCAGATACCGGCCCGATCGAGCTTTCTCGTCGCGCGTAAATTCGACAGGTCCTTCTTCGCCGAACCTCGAAGAATACCGAAATGTCGTCCAATTTCGAGATTCGTATGTTACGTTGGAAATAATAGCATTCTCTCGGACCCAACCCATACCTCGACGAACACCATGACCGAGGAAAGGTACCACCGAGAGATTGTTAGGCTGTTACACGGTGATATGTTCAATTTTGAAATTCACGTGTTACGTAGCGTGTTTGCTACAGTGTCGAAAACAATAGCATTTAACCGGACCTCTAACCGAGAGCACGGAGATGATTTTCAGTGGCTCTTTGTTAACAAGAGTTAATAGATAAAGCGTGTTTGCAGGCGCGTTTCATTGCCTAATGGCTGGAAGTACTACATCCACAATCTCTGAAATCAAGTTCATTGGATCCTGAACTATGTTAATGGAATAACTGAAGAGATCTTCATACTTTGGCATGCCAAGGTTGCTGTTTACGCAATAAGTCTGGTCGGAACTATTTTCGAGCTGGAAACATATCGAACTTAGATATTGATATCGATAATGGTAATACTGCTAATTACCCTGGAGAATGTGGCATTTCATATGTTATCAAAATTAAAGGAGATATTTAGGCACCTCCAGGTGAACTCTGCATACATATTTACTCGATACGTGTCCAAAACTCGGGTCCAGCCACGGACAAATATCGGCCAGGAGATGCCGAGGAGATTCTCCCCCACGGCAGTGGGGATAGTTCTGGGACTTTTAGCGGCTAAGCATTCAGGACATATATTGAGTAAAGTTTGATTGTTCCGCTTGTAGGTGGCATTGCTGTTTCAGCAATGACTTACCGATCAGTTTCGGGGGTGTTCGAAGGTCCGCAGGAGGCATCCGACAGACAGGATCACGAGGACGTCCGCGAAGATCGCTGTGAAGCAGAGCCCGGTGATGTACGCCGTAATCCACATCAGATCCAACGTTATCGCGTCCAGGCAGCCCGGCTGACGCGCGATCTTCTTCTCCCCGGTGTTATCGTCTTCGTCGAGGCTAAGTACAAAGGGAACATTCGACCGTGCGTGGGAGTACCGACCGTTTTCTTCCCCTGCCTTTCCCTCTTCCACTTCAAGGGACCCCGAGGGGAGGCCAGTGGCGTAGCCAGACGAACCGGAAGAGAACGCCAACACCGTCACCCCATGTAATTGCGCCTTCAACGTTCTCATCGGTTCTACAATCTAACGCTTTCATTTGCGATACAAACTACCGTCTCTGGATCGGTGAAGATTTATGGAAAAAAAAGAGTTGTAGCAGAAATGACCTCGACCTGGGTCTTCAAGGTCAACATTTTTTTAATTGCAAAGTATAGTACCTGTCGCGAGGAGCAAAAGTAAACGAACCGTTCTTTCGATAAAATTTCGTAAACTATTTTCATCCCTTATGTCTGAACACCCTGAATAATTTTATTTCCGATAGAGCGGAAACATCGTAAGCAGTTACGTCGAAGGGTAAACATTAGGAGTGGTTTCAGTGATTGTGCAAGTTCGTCGCGTAGAGACCCGTTTGAGTTTCGCGTCACGTGAAACTTGACACGGAAATTTGACTCGATCTGGAATTGCTTGGCCGTGGATTTTCTATGGTAACAATGCTCTCGCGCGCATACACAGTCGATCCGGCTGAAAGAGTTTTCAGATTCGATATCGATCACGATGATGCACGTTCCAGCCTGATTTCTCTATTCCTGATTTCGTTCTATGTATCTATCTTTCCCTATCTTGATTCTCTTGCTGTTCACGGACAAATATCGGAGAGCAGAATCGCCTTACGGAAATACGAAATATTGCTGCCCTTGATCGTGCCGACACGAAATTAATGTGAACGAATTTTGCGTGTCTATTTTCATCCCGGTAACGTAAAAATTGCAATAGGGTTTTCCAATTTCAACGGAACGTTCGGCATGTATACAATTTGTATGAATTTCACTTTTTTTTCCCCCGTAACTCTGCACACAATTTTCCCAAAATTTGTTCAACATCTAGTACATTAATCCGTCCAGCAGAAAAACAGTGGTCGACTGGACCATTTATAAAAAAGTTATTCTGATCCAAAGTGTGTACCATCAATCATGCGACTGACTATCAACATGAATGTTGGTTTTTGTGCATTGTCGACAACGAGAAACAAGGAAGTGCGAGGGGTACAACGTTCGTGCGCAATTTTTACCAAAATCAAAGGGAGTAATTGGTGGCTAAGAGGACCAAAGTCGAGAGGGAGGGATGTTTACCCTAACCGTACCGAATCAGAATATGAAGGATCGTTTATCATTCTAGCGGAAGTGGCTGGATAATGGGGGGAAGAGGGATATTCCGTATCGGGATCTGATAGCGGCCGAAAACAGAAACAAAACGAAACGAAAATGCCTGGGCTACGCCATTGGTGGGTAAGAGGGAAAGAGGGGAAGAGAGAGAGAGAGAGGGAGAGAGAAAGTGGTAAATGTGAAGAGCGGCGCTGGCGTGGCTCCTCTTCGACGCAGCCCTCCCTCGGTGCCACACTAATGAGACGCAAAAGCTTTTGCGCCTAAAGGGGTGACGATGCTGTGGCGTCGATTAATGAATGTCGCCTGTTTCGTGCCTCGTGTCCCCCCCACGGTTATCAACGCGATAACGGCCCCGTACGAGCCCTCTCTTCCGTTCCGCTCTCTTCAGACGTTTCTGCGTATTTTTTCCATCCCCCTCGTCCGTTTTTCGCGCGAGAAAAAACCGATCGAAAGGTTAAGCCTGATGACTGTAATCACGGGCACGAGAATCGGAGAGAAAATACACGATGCGGGAAACATGACTTGTTTCCTGCTCGCGAGAAGCCCCTAATCGCGAGAGGGGAAAAGAGACGTTCGGTTTGTATATTATTTCTGTCGATGGGAGCTCAGTTAATTTTTCTCGTGGTCATATTTTTTCGAGATTTTAAGCCGAATTTAACTGCGTACGTATGTTGGTACCATTAAAACGTTTCCAGACGTACTTTCACGATTGCGGAATTTTTAGAACACCGTATTTTCGGAATTATATTTTTACGATTGAAGCTTTTTCGGACGAGATTATACGTTTTCATTCGGGGCACTTTAATTACGGAAAATCCACGATGAAACATGTAACCAGAAATATTATCTCTCTTTCCAGCTATAATTAGCAGGGAAATTACTGGTTGTAAAAGTAAGGAACTACTGATGCAAGATCAGTGTCGAGTCAGACTCGACGTAGGACTGCAGAGAGTTAAGGGTTAAAATCAACTTTCGAGACAGGATGGAGGAAATCAGTATGCAGCAACTTTTTGGAGAACCGTGGGGTTCCATTTCAGAGGATCCCGGCAACCAACAATGCTCGCTCGCAAAGAGCGTCGTCTCGGAGTCGTCGTTCGGAAGTCGCATGACGCATTTTCCGGTTCGTTTTGATTTTCATTCAGAACGATTCGAAAGGGTTTTCGTATCCAAGACGTGTGTCTCAGCCGGTCCGGGTCCCTCGATCTTAATTGACGGCATTGTTCGCGACGCTCGCCGTCGCGGCGTCTTCCGCAGCGTCTACTCGACAAATGCTGCAGAAGCGAAGAGAAGATAGCGGAGAAAGGGGAAACGGGCACGCGGAGGAATCTTCTCTTGTTTTTCCTATCTCCCCTTTCTCACACTCTCCCTCTCTACCGTCTCTATTTTTCCCTTTTCCACTCTGCGTCTCCCCTCTATTCGCTCATCTTCACTCGCGGGGAACAGTTGAACGCGTTGCACTTTTTTATTGGCACCCGCCGCCAGCAGCCGGTTTACTTTTTTCGAGTTTCCGGGACTTTTGTTGGCCGCGGCTCATTGTGCGTCGAGTGGCTGCGAGCGCGCCGCGACGCTTCGCGCCCAAGCGATCGTTGCAATCGCTCTGCGATCCTAATCGGATTCATTGCCGGCCGTTCACGCGGGCAAGATTTTCCACGCGGAAGTTCCGGTGAACGTTGAACCGCGGAAAAATGAATTTCTTTGGCGACGATGCTAGTTTATGATCGCCGGACGGTCATGCAAATCGCGATTTTCTGTAAGGGACGCCGTCGGAATTTTATTCCTTGCACTCGGGATTTTATCGCGCGAAGTTTGGTGCATCGTCAATCTCTACCGATTAGTTGTCGTTTGCGGAAAGATGCGTGAAAAGTCCTTGGAACATCCTTGGTCCTTTGTAGCATTCTGTACGCTTGAAATCAGCTGATCACGTTTTATAATAGAAAGCGAATGCAGATCAACCGAAGAAAACGTTGCGATTATAAAACGAACTAAATACCAGATAGAAACACTAGAAACAGTATCAAAATCGTTATTTCGACAATTCGAAATTCTCTTTGCACTTTCAAAGTGAAATTAAGGGAATTTCTCATTTCTAAGGGAAGTTCGTCCAAGGGAGAAGATTAATCAGCGGGGGCTTTCTTTCTGTTCGAGCGGAAAATACGAAGTTGTTTTCGCAAGTCCTCAGTCAAAAGCGACGAAACGAATGACTATCGTATACCCCGGGCAAACTTTACGGGAACTTCGAAAACGGGCGGAGGGAAGTGTAATGTTGACGTTTGAAAGTTGAACGAGGATCATTTTTCGCCGGGAGCCGAAACGGTTTTAACAACTTTCACGACCCTACCTCCGATAAAGATCGCCTCCGTCTTCCTTATCGTGGGACATCTCGGCCACATAACACACACACACGTACACACACACACACACACTATCGTCGATTTCTTTTTTCCCTCCCACGCGATTGCACTTTCGATACCATTTAAGAGCACGTATCTCTTCCAACCTAATCTCGTTCGGGGGATCAACTGGTATAAACGAGGCTTTCGCTGGTTCTCTAATTGCCCCCACCCCTCGAAACGAAATACCCCTTTCGGGACACTCGACTCGAAATACGAATCGACTTCGACCACAAGATTACAATTCACAGTAAGGAAACACAGGATCACTTTCGTATCCCGGTAAAAAATCAAAACGGGCAAAAACTAATCGTCACATTATTTACGCGATCACTTGAAATCAAATTCTCCGAACTCCCCATATAAACAGAAAAATTTTCCAGCAGGCCAAGCCCACTAGGATTGTTCCTAGTTTACTCGAATTCGTGGAAAATCTTGAAGCCACCTGGCGATTTCCTTGTCTCAAAAAAAAAAAATCGGGTTCCGCGAAATCGGGCGTAAACGTTGCGCCCGGGATCAGAGAATTCAATTAAATACCGCGAAGAATGCTCGGCGGGAGGGATTAGGTGGTGGGGGGTCTGTGTAGCTCAGGTCCCGCGAAGGAAAACACGAGGGTGCCTGGTTCGCGGTCGCCATTTTCGCTCCGACCTCTCTGTCCCTCGTGTCGTCAGCCCAGTTTTACGAGCCGCTTGTTCCCGGCTCTTTCGGGCGTGAAGCGTTTCCGTTATCGGCGTGCTGCTTTTCCATGTACTCGCCGCATTAATCGCCCTATTGTTCGCCGCGTCGGACGTCGTCGTGTTCGTCGTCGTCGGTTGTCGTCGTCTTCGGTAAGCCTCCTACGAATGTACGTGCCTAAGCCACGTCTCCACCCTTACACGAGCTCTCTCTCTCTCTCTCTCTCCTATCTTGTTCTCTGCCTTGTTCTCCCTCTCGATCCCATGTCCCCACAGCTAGCTTTCTCCCTCCAGCGCTGAGAACAATACACAGGGTTGAGAGACCGAGGGGTGGGGGGTGAGAGAGCCGATAGACACGGGTGTCGTCGTGTATCGGGGACAACTAGCCCTCCCACCAACCTCCATACCTCCTTGTCGACCCCCTGCTTCTTCCTCAAGGTGCCCACCCCTCCTGTATTCAACCCCCCGGTATGTGTGACACGCGAGTGGACCACCTGGAAGGAGCTTAAAGGGGAATTACCAGCGGGCGGACAGGGGTGAGAACGCGGAATGGCAGTGAACTAGATTCACCCCGGGGAACGAGGCACGCTGACCCCGATCCGATTGATATTTATATTGCACGTGTCGGGGATGACGGGGATGCTACACTGACACAACCGTTTCCGGGGATGAGGCCGGGAAAATGAGTGCGCAACGTTCCTGCTTTTCTTCTTACTCGACGATGGAACTACCCTCTGCCAAATAGTGTTAGCGTGGATCCCCTTCTAACCTGAGGTAAGTGAAAATATAACAAAAATTACTGCATGCCTTTAAGTAATTATTAATCACGTGAGAACGTCCTTGTCCAAATCGAGAAGAATCATCCATAGCCCCCCTCCACATAAATTTTCCTCGCGCGATATATCTTCTTCGTACCGCGTCAATTTTCATCCCCCATTCTGACATCTCTCCACCGCAAACACGTGTCGGAAGAACATCCCCGATACGTGGAAATATAAATATTCATTGTGCTATAAACATCAGATCTTCGGACGTATTACAGTCAAAGTTGGTTGGAATTTACGGGACAAGCGAATGGCACAGGGAACCGTACCAAGTTTCGTGTACGTACTATCTCAAGTTGACCTTACTCGGGAAAAGTCACCCCTCGCGTCTAATCCCTCCTCATTTATTTTCCTCGCGAAAGTCCGCGTCCCTCCTCTCTGTATCGCATCTACCCTCAGCCCCCATTCTTCTGGGAGCATGTGTCACGAGAAGGTCTCCGGAATTGTGCTAAACGTCAGTGTGTAAGTGGATCGTTTATTTTTATACAGACCATAAATGCACAAAATCCACAGTTGTTATTTCTAAAGATATCGACAAAATTTCTGTGCGATAATTGTACGGTTAATCATTTTTCTGTGAATCGAGGGTTTCCGAATATTTCAAGGTCACCTCCATCTGTCAGTGAGAAGGGTGTTTTCTACTGTCAATTCTAATTTAAATTGTATTCTACTGTCACGACATTTGTCGATTGGATAACGCTTTTTCTGCCGTAAGTGAAAGAGGTTGCCACGTGTTGTTTAGGCGCGACAGGCGTGCCGATACTTATGGTCGCGAGCGTGTAACGGTGTTTGCCATTTCTGTTACAGGTGTCCGGACTGACGAGGACGTTCTCCTGACAGGCGTATCCGGCGATGAAAGGAACTAACGAGGCAGGTGGACTATGATGATTGGTAGTGGAGGAACGACACGAGGGCAACACGAGCCGAAGAGACAGCCAGGGGTGAGTTTAGTGAAATTCTTTCGAACTGTAATTGGACACGCTACTTTCACCGTCCATTAAATCGTACTAACGTCAATCGGCGACGATGAAATTTATTTGTTCGTCCGTACGCGACATAAAACAGCAATTTTAATCCGCGATTGTTAACGTTCATTCCGGTGAAATCGGATTTATGAATTTAAGCAAAAATTACGGACGCTTTCATTTCGTTCGGCGCGTAACGAACCTCGATAATTTATTTATCAATTTACCGCGCGGAGTCTCGACGTAGAAAGAAAATCGCGACTACATTGTTAACGTTTCCACGAAACGTTATTTAAAAACCGTCCAAGTCACGGCCGAATTATTAATCACTTTTTCGCGTTTATCGTGTATCGATCGGACGGTAAAAATCCTCGGGAAGGTCGGTCGAATGAAAAAGATCTGCGAGAATGATCGTGACAGTTTTCGGCGACACCGAAATTAATGTTCGACGCCGGTCGGCGAGTGCGGTATCAGATAACCGGGCGACGATAAAAAAAAAAGTTCGACGAATCCGCCGGTCGCCATTAAATCTTCACGATCGTCTAATGAATTCCCGATCGAAAAAAATTTCTCCGAACAGCGTCCGGCAGCGATCGCTCAAGGTCAGAAATGGAGGAAACATTTTGAATATAAAGTAAAAGTAAAATCGGAAATCAGTTATACGACGAAAAGAATATTTTAATTGATCAGAAATTTTCACGAAAGATCGCACGAGGGTTAAAGGCGGTTATACACCCTCGATTGAAACTCGATACGTTCCTTCGGTCCAAGTGACCTCCTTACTTACTCCTGCTAGCATTCGGTCCCGACTGCGGACACTTAACCGTGCGCTACCACGGCACGGCGTAGAGACTCGATTACAGGCGTCAATTAAAATAAAACGAGTCGCATCGATCCGTGGACACAGGCGCGTTTCTATTTATTCGCATATTGTTCTTACGGTCGCGCGCGTTGATTCGATAAACAGATTGTTTGTGTCTCGGTCATGCGGAAAATCGGACGTTTCGGCTTCTTGTGGCGTCGTAAAATATTAGCAGCGCGGACTATTTAGCTTTGTTATTACATTTTATAGCGCGGAAGCGGAGTGTAATCTTGTTATAACACTTGCCGAAGCGGTCCCATCGATCGTGTACGGGGTTTGCTTTCTTTTTGTTTCGGGAGCGCGATCGCGTGGGTGCGAAAACGCAACGGGGAGCTATTTTTTTGTTTTTATTGTTGTACGCCAGTTGCGACCACCGTAGTGAATAAACAAAAAGTAACAACGACTCTTTTGGTCGATGGCGTGTGCGTCCATTTAAAAATGCACGAGCGATTCGCTTGGAACGGTTAATCCGTGTTAGCTTCAATTTTCCGTTTATAAGGAGCGGTGTAACTTTTTCATTGGTCCGTTCGATGCGGTCGTTCGATCATCGAAAATGTAGAATAATAAACACGGGAACGGGCGGGCGGGAACACGCGTCGACAAACAACGCGAAAAATATGGGAAATAAACATGTCCGCCGGACGAATATCCCGGAATTTTATCGCGACGGAGAAATTGTCAATACGACGGCGTGTGCCAAGCGCCGTTTAATTACTTGGACAGGATGTGACTTGGACAGAGAGGATCTATAAATTTTTATCTTTGTTAAAAATCGACCGTAATGTTGCGAGAGAAAATATTCTACGTTGCGGTGAAAATGGCAAACCTGTCGCTGAACAAGCAGTTCGTTATTTTAATTAAAAGCCACGTAACGAATGTGGAAATTGGAACGTAAATATCGCAAGAGTGTCGTAATTAAATTGTAGATCTTTATGGATCCGTGGCTCGTCGAGGTTCGGGAATCTAATAAAATAAAGGGTTCGAGGTCTTAATAAAGAAATTTTACCTTGACCGCCACAAAAATTGAGAATTCTTTTCAACAATTTTGTAAACACATTAGTGCTCCGCATAAAATACTTTAAAACCTTTCATTCGCCAACAAAGGGATTTTATGTAGAACTTTATATTTTTTAAATATAAAAATGTATGGTGTTAATATTTTTCTTCGGGGGAAACGTCCATATTTTCAAAATTCACAGTTTCTTTTTTTTTACCGCAACGAATATCGCGAAGGTAGATCGCGGAGCATCGTGGTAACGAGGCAATTGTAAAAATTCCTCGTCAATATCGGCGGGGTCGTCAATTATTTGAAGATCGATTCGCAGCGCTGTCGACGCCGTCGGTTATGATGGGAAATTGGAAAAAAAAAATGCACGACGGAGCGAGAGCTTAGAAGTTTCGCCGGGAGTGTTCAATCGGTGGATCGGTTGTTTAATAATTGAAGGAGAGACGTCGGCGGATCGTCCCCCGGAAAACATCGGAACGAGAAATATGAGCGTTCTTTACCGCGTTTCCGCATTTACTGAGAAATCGGATTTTCCGGCGGCGGCGACGACGAAGCTAACGGGAAATTCACGTAAAAATCATCGTCGAGCGTTCTCCGCAGGGGATCAAAATTTCTCCCCGAATTCCGTTTACGCTTGTCTCTATCAACTCGACAAAAACGCGAAACAATGTAATTCCGAGGAAATAAGTAGCTTTCCCGCCGAATCGACAAATTTTTCTTCCGGTTAAATTTAATTTACCTCTGCCTCCGTTCAACATTTCTAAATGTGATTAAATGTCTAACACCCGCGGGGGCGTGGCTTCGTGGCCCGCGGAGGCGTGGCTTCGTGCCCGCCGTTCAGTGTACGCCCAGTGTACGGGCAGACGCTGAGCAGCTCTGCAATGATGAAACGAGTTCTTTTAAACAATTTATTTCACCTTCCGCGAATCAGTTGCGGCCTATCATTCGCATTGGGGACACCCGATAACATTCGCATCCCTTAGCGTCGTTTCTCGCGGTAATCCCCCGTTAACCGCGTTGATCGTCGCGGTCAATCGTGTCCGTTCGACGACCTCAAAGGTATAACGCGGTCCGGCGAAAAAAAATATATACGGGGGGCATCGGTAACGGGCACGAAAAAAAGGCTGCGGAAGCGCGCTGCGAGAAACAACGTTCGCCAGTTGTCTATCGGGGTTTCAACCGTGACGATCGTCAAACGAACCGTCTCCCCTCTCCGTCGCCCCGGCAAAAAAAAGAGAGAGAGGGAGAGTGAAAAGGGGTGAAAAAGGTAGAAGAGGAGTGGCGACTAGATTTTTTCCCTCGACACGAGCTACTCGACGGTGCACGCGCTCGCGGAGGGTCCTCGTGATGAATCCGCGTCGCCGCTTCGCGACGCTGCTCCTCGCAACTTGCGTATCAATTTCGCCGTCGACGGTCTAGCGCCTGGTGAGCCTGATCCCGTTTCGAAATCGTCGGGTCGACGAGTACAGCTACGCCTACACTCCACAAACAAAAATGTTGATCAATTACGCACAGACGCACAGACATTCACCCCCAACGTCCGAACGTAGAAAAAGATGGCGGGTCAAAAAAATCTTGGTAATTTTCATTTTGAAACCTGTGCCAACGGATTCGCGACGCTCTTCTGATGAAAATGAGTCCAAACACGACGTAATTCGGATCGCATTTACTTGTTTGATCCACGATCGAAGTTCAACCTCGATTATCCGAACTTTTGAATAACGACTTTTGAACGTTTGAATGATACAACAGTTGCCTAGCTACGGTATCAAATTAGATCTTTAGAGTGAACTATTGACACGTTAAACCCTGTCAATAATCCGGAATTTGGACGTCGGTTCGGATAATCGAGGTGCGACTGGGAATCGTGGATTAAACAAGCAAATTTGCTCCGAACGATGTCGTGTTTGGGCTCGTTTTAATCGGAAAAATGTCACGAATATATTGGTGAACGTGTCACACTGTGTTTATGAAATTATGAAAACGTATGAAAATGTATGAAAATATTTTTGGGATTAACAAGACAGGGTAAGGTCGTCGCGATCGTGGGGGGGGGGGGGGGCGATAAGAAATATGGGAATGCTTGCGTGCCGTTGTTTTTCCGTGTTTGTTCGTGTTTTCTGACGGCGCACGCAGCGGTGAAGTTGCGTGACACATTAAACGGTGAACGGGATCGATCTACACGCTTTCCGACCGTTTTCAGCCTGGCTTGTCCGCCGGACAACCCTCCGCGCCCTTTCACAGTCCGTCCCTTTGAACGGATAAAAATAGTTTACACCTGAACGCGAGTTTACGCTCGCCGGGAAATCGTGAACGAGCCGACGCCGCGCGGCGTTGAATACTATGACGGAACGGGGATCAGGCTGGAATGTAAAGGGTGTCTCGCCTGAAACGCGTAGTCGGCGACGGCTTTTCAAGGTCTCCGGAGATCCTCTCCGGTTGTTCAGGAATTCCATAGATCATTCAGGCCGTCTAAGGGATCCGTAAAGTACCCGGGAGTTCCTGAGGAACCCCGACGAACGACGGGCTGAGACTCTTCTCAGTTCCCCGAGCGCTTCTTGAGATCCTGCGAGCTATTCGAGAGGTTTCCGGCAGTCGTAGCGTGACATGGAACGCTCGAGAAATCCTTGTGACCTTCACAGAATTTTTACAATTCGAAAAGAGAAGTGTCCATGACCCGTAGAACTCGTTAGGATCCACCGGGATCGATTCTCCTGGACTTTCCGGAATACTTTCAGCGCGAGGGATCCTGCAGAGTCGCGACACTCGCCAAGGTCTCGCGAGAATCCTCAGGATCTTCCGAAGCACTTTGAAACTTTCTAAAGTCCACGGTAGATGGAATCCAGCTAAGTTCACAACGATCCTTGAAGGGTTCAATGAACTTAGGAACCTTCTTAGGGGAGACTCCTCAAGGTCTGCAAGGGGTCCTTACGGATTTTGCAAGAGTCACACGGGTCTATACTGTCTTCGGAGGCTTATATCGGAGGGTATACCCCGCGGTAGTGGGGATAATTCCGCGACGTTTATCATCCAGACCTTGGCGACATATACACTGTATTCGAAGTTTGACTTTTTCTTTGTTGAAAGTGCGATTCGAGGATTTTCATGGACAAGCGACAATTCGAGTCTCTTGGCGACACAGTCTACAACAACATCGTATCCGCTGGAACATAACATCGAGCTATTATCAAGTTTTTATCATGATTCCCGAAGCGATAGAGCGGAAGGTACTCTCGGTCCGGTTGGTCGCAGCTACGCGCGATCATCTCGCTCCTGTTTTCTTGCGACGCCGGCCCGGAGAGAACTCTCGCGTTCGCTCGAACACGATAAGCACCCGATTATGCCACGCTCATAATTCAACCGGAAAGTAATTCTTCTTTTTTCGGTACGTGCTGCGAGCTCGTAAATTTCATAGCCGTGTTAGGCAAGAAACCAGTGCCGCGCACACTCGCTCAAGCCACCGTGCACGATCGAAAGAAGTGTAACACGTGTATTTTTATTAAATATCAATATTTATTATTCTCGATACGACGTTGCTCTACTCGGCGGCAACCGTCGAAAAAAAGTCTGAACATATGCGCGTGGACATGTGTGGAAAATTCACATTTTCGCTTCTCCTCCCGTGTGTTGATTCGCCGCTTTTTAATTGCTTCGCTAGTTCCGCGTGTACACAAATTTATTTGTACGTGGTTAAAACTTGCTGAATATTCATTAATTTATGCTGACATTGGACGGTGTCTACCTAGTTGATAGACCGGGAAAATATAAATATGAAGGATAAATAATTAGGATATTCTTACCGAACTATTTCGAGAATAGTTTACAATGTTGGCCACTTCTTCCGACACGATATTATTAAAAATATTCCTGTAATATATTATCCAGTATTTTTCTCGATCGAATGATTTGCAAGTTCATTGGAATTCCGTTTGAAAGGAGTCGTTCTTGAGCACGAGGATATTTGCTCGTAATCTCGCCTGATAGCGTTCGTCCTTGTCTGGAACAGGGTGCCGTGAGGTTGTAAGAGCCTCGTCTGGGTCGCGTAATTGTCAAGATTATTCGATATTTTCCATCCCCCGGGAGGCACGTGCCCGCGAACGGAAATGATGATAATTATTGTTACGGCGCGTTGCTAGTCACGACCCTCTTCGTTTTTCGCGCGGATATTCTCATTAAATTTTATCTCCTCGCCGTCCGAGTTTTCCTACGGTATTTACTGTAATGTGCTCGATGTATCGTAACGTCTGAATCTACCCGGGGCTCGGTCCGGGACAGCAGAACTTTCTGCAAAGCTACATAATTCCGGGCTACCGGCTCTTCGAACTGAAACAACGAACCTGCCGGAGAGAATCGACGCTGAAAGTTTTCGCTCGAGATGGAGTGTTCGGCCTGACCGACTATTCACCGGATTAAAGTCCCCTTTTGTTCCTTTATCCGGCAACTTTATTGTTTGACCTATTAGACGCGTGCGATAAAAGTGTACGGGGTCAAAGGCGGCCACGTAACCTGAAAAATATTCGCAATACAACTCGTCATTGCTTTAACACGTTAAGTGCGAAAAATCAATCACAGAAAATCTCACAAAATCAGTGTAATTTAATTAATTTAAAAACTAGAAATTTCAAATGTGTTATAGGGGATGCTGTGTTAACCCTGTTGAATTCTAAAGATCCTAAGAAAATTCGGTTCATCTGGATATGTCACAATAAAAATGAATTACTGAACCTAGTCAAAAATCACTGTCAGTTAACGTGTTAATGAAGCGGTATCCCGAAAGAGAAATTATTTTGTTTGCTTATTTTTTCTATGTCCTCTCAAGGTCACTGGTGTTTTCCTATGTGGAGCGCGTGTATTCTTTCCTATTGCATCCTGCATCGGATGGAAAAATATATTTGTGTATGACTGGATCGTGACCTTCGGACGACCTTGAGAATAAATAGAGGCATTTGCCGTTTAGCTGAAATGGGAAAATAGAGCAAAATATATAGTCGCAAATTTAGAGCTTGCTTGGGGAGACCAAAAATCACGTGTCTGATTAAACATTGAATAAATTGTTCCGAGTGACTTTCGGGAGCAGCGGCGCGGCGCGTCAACGAGCGTGTTAAAGGATTAACGTCGGAGCAATTTCATCGCGAACAGCTTTTTCGTATGCCCGTTTCACGGCGCCGGTTCCCGCCCAATTTCTCAAATTCCGCCGACCCGGCAATCGGTTAATTTTGTTCGCGGTAGTAATTAGAACAGCGGCGCGCACGCGAGCGCAGCAATTCTCAAATTCGTCGAAGGTAAAATCGAGGCAAACAGGCATGGCCGCCGCGGCGGTCGTGATTAAAGTTAAACTGACAGTTTCCCGCGGCGTCCGTGAAATGGGATTGCGCGCACGGACTCGCAATTAAACGCACGTGAATACAAAGTAAACCGGTGCGCACAGTCTTGTAAACGTCGTTACCCAGGATTCATCCGTTCTGTCGAATCCGCTATTCGATATGATTCGTTTCCATCGGGAATGGATATCCCATTCATGCAAATATACCAGTCGCCGGGAGTAATTTCATCGGCTGGTGAATCGATTAACCGTTCCGATCACCCTCTCCCACCACTGCCCGTTTCTTTCGAAATTTATTCCGGCCCGACGAGCAGAAAAGAGGCGTAGCATTCTATCGGGATTACCTTTTGCCCGTCTCTCGACGTTCCCCGTCTAATTATGCAGTTATTATTTTTCATCTCGGACCGCGTCCTCGTTCCAGCCACTTCGGAGACACTCTCTGCGGCATTCGATTCGAAAAAGCGGAAAAAAAACCCCGACTATCCCGAAGTGAAGAAAATTTAGCACACACATCAAATTATTGAACATTTCAGGAACACAGTTCGTCTCGATATTTTATTTTGAGAATCGCACCACCAATTTGCTAACTATTACGTAAATGTCACGGGCTGATTAATAAGCTCCCTTTGATCGAGGAGGAATGTTTATCGAGGCGAAAAAACATGAATCTGCATAAAGAAGGTTTATTTATTTTACAAAGCAAGTCGCGATAGTGTCCAGGTTCGTTGAATAATTCATTTAAGAATCGTATCTTGAGAACCGAGTAAATGCACCGACAGTCTAATTTGCATTTCGTACAAATATCACGTGAACAGTATCGACTGGTTAATACGCTTCTTCATCGAGGAAAAATGTTTATTGAGGTGAAAAATCCTGGTTTCATGAAACAGCCTTTAAAAACACGACTCTGCATAAAGAACCCCGGTTTATTTCATATACAAGCAAGCTGCGATAATGAAGGTTCGTCGAGAAATTCATTTAGAAATTGTATCTTCGGAATCGAGTAAATGCAGCAACAGTTTAATTCGTATTTCGTAAAAATATTACGTGAACAGTATCGACTGGGTTCATGCGCTTCTCTTTATCGCGAAAAATGTTTATCGAGTTGGAAAATCCTGGTTTCACGAAACTGCTTTTAAAAATGTGAATTGTAGCGAGAGTTCAATAAAAACAAAAAAATTGCAAAATTGTATTTGGAGAAGAGTACAGATATATCGCTAATTTAATTCACAAACTGTTCGCGGAAAAATCATTTCAACAATGTGTAATGGTCGAGGAACAAAAAGGATAGAAAAACCGAATTATTAATTACTTTAGACACCGATTCTAACTGAGTCACCCTGTAGATCGAGGTTAGAAGCCTCCGCCAAACTCCTGATTTCCTTAATGATCATTCGGAGCCGCGAGTCGGTTGAAAAACTCGAAGTTTCGTCGTAACGCGTATAAATTACGATAACGAAGGCCTCGAGAATAATTCATTGGAGCGTTTCCCCTACAAAATGAAATAGCTGTAGGACTATCAGCCGGGAAATAGTCTCCTTGAGACCCGGCACAGGCATTACAGCGCCGGGTTCATTGATCGTAACGTTTCTGGTACTCACTTTCTGGTGTCCGCTTTAATGTCCGCGTTACATTACTTTGAATTTCAGGAGCTGACTGTGAATGGGTTCGTTTCATGGGCGAATAAGAAGAAGAAGAAGAAGAAGAAAAGAGCAGGGCACGAGGAGACAAATCAGGCGAGCACGGGGTACGTGCACCGACGTGTTGTAACTCCTTTTTTATTTCCCCGAGTAAAAGTAGCCGTCAAATGGGTGAGCTCTGTATCTGCTATTCATTAAATTTCGCGTCCGTTTAATCCGCGAGATAATATTTTTTAATGAATTATTCACGAACTCTCCTCAAGGGGAAAAAAGAAACTGAGCCCTAGGAAACACTGGTGCATTCGTTCCTCTGTTATCGTCATTCGTAAAAAAACAAGCCCGGGGCCCGTCATTCTAACTACCACGTAATAACACAGGCTGACAGTATGCAAACGCTCGCCCATTCATCGCTGTGACGCGAAAGAAGCCCGGTAACGACTATGCCGTCCCGCGTACGTTCATGAAAATATACAACTTACTCCCGCGCACCAATTTACAGAAACTCGAGTGCAACGGGCTCGTTTTGTCTGAAACATTCTATACGGGTTTTGTGCAATTTTTCATTGACAATTTCAATCTTTAACGCACGTCGTCCCTCGAGCCATTTACTTGCTGCAAGACTCACGTTAATTTATTCGTTCTTGAAATGAACTAGGTTACAGTGCAGACTTCATTGTCAGGTAGCTGATAGTAATTATTGCTAGCTCGGTAGACACAAGTTTCGGGTACCCATAATACTAGTCACCATATTTAGCTACCATAGGCCGGCTGGTAACACGGAAACAGTAGAAGATAAATAAAAATAGATAAATCGCGATCGCACGGGGGATCTGAGAGTTCAGGGGAGGGGGTGAGTAGCGAGACCTCGAGCCACTAATTCCGAAGAAAAGCTGGGGGTAGCCGGTTGTTGTCGAATAAATCAAGGGGGCGGCTTGTAAACCGTTCTCACGGGCTGACTGGTAACGGCGTGGCGTGGCGTGGCGTGGCGTGGCGTCGACGTGGCATCTCCCCGTGCCCTAAAAGCCGGCTGGGATCGATTAAGTGGCACCGAGAGGGTTTCTTTAAAGAGGAGCCTCGGACGCTTAGCGGGAACGTTGGATTCTCATCTCCGCCGGGTTCTCGGGGCAACTCGCTACTAAATCTGAAACTCGTGTCGCCGTCGTCTCGAGCATTCCGGGCTGTTTCGCAGGGTGCACCGACCTGCTGCTGCCGGGGCAGGATGTCGTCGGGGCTGCTGATGCTGTCGAGTTGCTGACCCGCTCGACCGCGTCGACGTCGACGTCTTCCCCGTCTTCGTTCTCTTCGTCGTCCTTGTTGTCGTCGTTGACCCCGCAACACCGTAGGCGCGTCTTCGCAAAAACCATTCAACTCGCTGTAAACCAGCTCGTGATCAATTTGCTACTTTCACATCGATGCCCGTGACCTCTTCAGGTACGACTAGCATGTATGTAAAGTATTAGGTATTTTGTGAGCGACCAATATAAAATTTCTTCTAGATCCAGTAGCTACGATTGATAAACACTGCGCTTTTTCTTTCTAGAAAATTGATTAACCAGGACTTAACCTTTTAACTGTTCGAGAAGCTCGGGATCATTCGTTGTCAACGGACACGGGGCATCCCGACGAAATGATTAAAGGGGTTTTGACGAAACACAATTAATATTGATTAAAAGGTTTGCCGTGGAATTGAATTAATATTTATTAGGACGGTTTCAATCAGCTCTAATTGATATTTATTAAAACGTTCTGCGCCGTTGATCGCGCGCAATGACCAGGGTAAAGGTAATTTTATAATTAAGGGACAACGGGTTCCTTTCAACTTTTAATATCTGAATCCTCCGGGAGGGGAAAAGAGAAAGAATTGTACTTGAGCTTGCTCCTCTGTTCCGCGCGAAGGGCAAGAAGAAAAACGAAGGGAAACGGAAAAGGTAGAAATAAGCTTTTATAATATACAGTATTACTCTTGGCGGCGGCTATACATCGATATTAAATAACCAGATCCCCGGGTCGGGATGAAAGCTCTTTCGAATGAAATACTCGGCGGTCGTGGAAATCCACGACGGAGGAAGAGAACGGGCGCAATTATTCGAGCATTCGAAAGTTTGTCGAATAGAATTTCAACCGGTTTTGCGTCGGGTCGGGTCGGGTCGGGTCGGGTCGGGTCGGGTCGGATCGGGTCGGATCTCTTTCGGTAACCGGTTAGCGAAAACCAGTCGCCGGCGGTCCGTGTTCCATGAATTACTGACGCAATTATGAAATGTATATTTGGAAGCTGTATCGATGGGGCGAATTATAACTCGGATTTAATTGATGCCGTGCCGGTGCGTATTATGAAAGCTACGTCCTCTATCTTCATCTCTACACCTCTCATTCTCTCTCACTCTCTCTCTCTGTCTCTGTCTCTCCGCTTCGATAGTTCACCGTCCGGGAAATTCATTTTCCCTCGGCGAGAGAGAGGAAATCTCGCTACGTAAAAATCCCGGTTTTCCGCGGCATGACTCCGGGGTTTGGCAGCCTGGTCGAAGACAATCTTTCGCTGAAATTCCGACGGCACCGTGCCAGAATGCTTGTTGACGGGCTTCTATCCTCGCCCCCTTTTTTTAACCACGATACGGACGATTTATTTTCGCGTAACGTCGCTCGCAGAAGGGAAACGGACACCGGTGTTTACACGCGATCGACGCGCTCTAATTTCTCAGCTCTTCGAAACTCGGCGCGTTGCGAATTCGACGATTTTGAAATTCGGTGCGCTACGCACTCATTGCGTTTCGTGCACCGAAATTTCTAGCGTGTCGAATTCTGCGCGTTGCAACGTTTCGACGCGTCTCAAATTCGGTACGCAGAACTCGATTGCCTCATTGCTCTTTTATCAGCGTTCGAATATTCAATTATACTCCGTCCTCGTGTCGAATACATCTCTAATTTCACGTCACTTGACTCCTCTCTTCATTTTCCCAACTCTCTCTCTCTCTCTCTTTCTCTCTTTCTCTCTTCTCTTGTACGCGTTTGAGATCAGACGGGACCAATCTCACCGCGTAGAAATGACTTGGCAGCTTAAACAGAGAAAACAGAAACAAAAGAAAATTGTGCCCGGTCAGGAACGAAACCGGAGATTCCTGAAAAGAGGACGGCGAAGACGTTGGACGTGTTTTTTACCGCGGCCATTTTGTTCGTCGAGTCCACAGAAGGATGGATTAGGTGTTTAGAATGTCGGGTAAATTTACCGTCGCCGTTGACGAGGACGGAGAGCCTGCTTATGCCTACGACGTATGCAAATAGTAGCACCTCGTCTTGCTGTGCACGTGACGTAGCTGGGAGCGTCGTCCTTATGTCGAAAATTATCTTCCTGTATATTTTACGTTTCGCTCGGGAGATTCGTTTTTGGTGTGTCTTGAGGGGTTCAGATTGTTTTTCGGATTTATTATTCCTAACTTGACTCGACTAATTAACCTCCCATACGATCACTCGATGTTTCAAGGCTCCCCGTATCGTAAAGGATTCGGCGTACCGCGATCCTCGAGCGTAATTACCGATTCGGTGACGGTGCGGATTAAGTTATCCGTTTAATTTAATGAACCTGCACATTCGGGGTTCGGAGGTTCCATATTCAGGCTTTAAGGATTAAAGCGAGGGTGAAGACGTTCGACTGTTACAATACACAGGGTGTCCCGAAAACCACGGAGAATCCTGAGAGGGTCGATCACTAATTTTTCCTGTGACCGTATCCCGAGAAATCAACCTGCCGCGCAGGACATCGATAACACAACGACACGCTCGGTCACAAAAACCGGCAATCGATTAGGTTAAACGGAGGCCGGCTCTCCCTCGGGGGAGGTAAAAAGAGCGGCAATTACCGCGTGCTCTGCCGAGAAAACATCGTCATCTAGTAACTAGGTCGATAACGATCCCTGACCAGATAATTTGGACGGCAGTATGCCACCCAGTTCATTGACGTCCGCCTCCCGTGTCGATGTCGTTGTGTTCACACGTTCACGGGAACAATGGCTCCGCGTCTACGTCTACGTGATGACGATTTTAACCACGGTGATAACTGAGTCACATGTAATTGTAGTGAAAATCAGGAGAGGGGGGATCGACGAGGAAAAATTGGAGGGTTCTGGAGAAGGTGGTTGGATCAAGGGAAGATGGAGGGATCGTAAGAAGCAATCGGGGGAGGTTGGGGGATCGAGGGAAGGTGTAGGGACCGCGGAAGGGCGAAGAGATCAGGAGAAGGGACCGGAAGAAGCAATCAGGGGAGGTTTGGGAAAGGTGAAGGGATCTCGGGAGAAGCTGGATGGATCAGGAGAAGCTGGATGGATCAGGAAAAGCAATCAGGGGAGCTTGGAGGGATCGGGAGAACGTGCAGGGACCGCGAATAGGTGAACAGAGTGGAAGAAGGTGGAATCAGGTGAAAGAATCAAGAGAAGGTGGAGAAGGTAGAGACTTTGGATGTGGGACCAGATGATGGAGGTTGGAGGAGCCAGGAGAAGGTATAAGGATTAGAAAAGGGTGGTGGTATCAGGAACGGATGAAAGGATCAACGGAGGAGGAAGGATCTGAAGATGGTCGGGAGATCAGGAAGGGATAAAGGGTCCAAAAAAGCCGAGATGCTCTGAGGAGCTCCTGGAGGTCCTTCCTGCTCGGCAGTTGAGGAGAACAATACCTCACCGTATCCTGTAACACAGATTAGCAACTGCGTATTGCTGGCATAATTTCACGAGCGTAAATACCCCGATATATTCCTGGTCTCTCTTCCTCCGTCACGGACCGGCGCCATAGTCGCGCCCTTCGATCCTATCCATGGTTACCTACCTGCATTAAATCCCAGGCGAACGAGTAGTTCGGATAATCTCGTAAACGAGAAGTAAGCGCGGCATTAATCCGTTCGCGTAGCGTTCCAAAGAGTAGAGCACCGGCGCGGCCTGGTCCCGCTCGCCGCGATATTAATAAACCCCTGTCCTGGCCGGAAAACGGGGAAGTTGCAGTAATCCGGGGCGGGTGCTGCTCGCGACCCGCCCCCGCAGGTTATTGTTGCGCGAAGACGACTATCACCCTCGCACTCTCTCCCACACATACACACACACACACTCTCTCTCTCTTGCACTCTCTCTCTCTTCGCGCGAACTTTCGCCCGCGGAAACTGTCTCGGCGTTGTTTGCTTGTCCCACGTTGTTAACCCGCCTCGCCATTACTGGCGTGCACGCGATAAGCCGTCTCTGTTTAGCGACGCCGAACGCGTGATACATTGGCAAAGTTGGCCGAGAATTATGCCAGCGACGACATTACGTTGTCGCCCGGTTACGTCGAGCGACACCGATTCCGCCCTCTCGGATTTTCTTGGTGTTCCACCGATCCGGAGCAGGATCTCCGCTCGGTTAGGCGAACGGCAGACCTCTTCTTGCGAAGAAGCTTAACAATCTGCTAGCGCACCGTTACAGCGAGACAGGGAGGTTTACGCAGATTCAATTTTCTTCTGGATTTCCATTGTTACTATTCGGCATCGATGAGGTTAGCTTTTGGGGTTAGCTGTTTCAACATGGATGACTTATTTAGGACACGTTGACTGTGTTTTTAAAGGTTGACGTGTCACGTGAAGTAACGCGAGGTGATATTGAAAATCGTGGATGGTTACGGAAGAAGAATATCCTGCGTAATTATGTGTTCAAAGGTGCATTGATTCTGCAATACAACGAGGAAGCGGATATTCCGGATATTGCCGATATTTGTTGTTTGATTTTTGCGATCTACTTTCGATAAAGTTGAATCGACTGTTAATCGTGGCGTTGACGCGATTAATATTGCGATATTGTAATTTCCGATTTATGTCTACCGAATTTAGAGTGATAATTACAGTCGACGCTGGTACCCGCAGACTGTTTCGTGTATGACGACCGAGGTTGGTATTACTACGGGTAGTAGGGATTAATGAGCCTTTGATGGATCACGTTAATTCCTCAACCGCGACGGAAATCTCTGTTCCGCGCAAGTATTCTGATGTACACAATTAATTTGTATATTTGCAGCTTCAGGAATTAAATGCACAATGTCGCCGATACGTCTGCGTCAAAGGCTAGGATTACTACAGGTGTAATTGTTGGAACTGACGCAGGAAAATTTCTACTTTGCGTGGTACGCGAGGACAGTTGCACTTCTCGACGAATTGTGCAGCGAATTTTTTAATGAATCGCTGAGATTCTGCCCGGAAATCCGGAGAAGTGATGAGGCTGGTCGTCGGGACATTTGTCAACGGGGAATCGGGCAGTTTCGGCGTATGAAAAAGTAGAGACAAATAGAAGGAAGATGGCGAGAGTGGATGATTGCGAAGAAACGGTTTTCGCGGCGGTCGCGCGCGTCCAACGAGATCGTTTCAGCGCGAAGAATTTACGAGTCGACGTGACCGGCCCGGCCCGGCCCGGCCCGAACGGATACGCGGACGGGGCTAATCCGGAAATCCGAAATGTCCAGCGATTTACGGAGAGTACGGCCGATTTTTATGGGCCGCACGCGGAAATCCGGCGGAATCTGTGCTCGAGATTCAAACGACTCTTCATCGTTCGTTCCCCGCCGAATTTTTACTGCATCATCGTAACGAAACGCTGAGAAGCTATCACGTCCGCTACCACCGTCACACGTACGCCCCAAAAACTATGAGACGCATAAGAAAATTAATGAAAAGTGTTAGCTGCTACTTTGTCTCTTTCGTGCAAGAATATTGTTTAGAATACAACTTAACGCGCGAAGCGGTAGAAAACTGAGACTTGTTAAGAAACTCAATGCTACCGGTTGTCTAGAAGCTCCTTGTTAAATTCGGAGGCATAGCAACACCGTTTCAGTCTCCAGAAGTATAACTAAAGAATCTCTGTTGGCAAAGTAATAATAATCCACCGAAAAAGAAACTTCATTAAAAAGCAAGCGTGTATATTCGCTCTCGCTGTCGCTGGCGAAGTTATACTTTTGTTTCCTTCGGTCGCCTTCTTCTTGCTTTATCTGGCAGCGATTTTTGCAAGATACATGATTCAATTAAAAGTTGCTCGTTGTTGCTTCAGAGTGGACACACCTTAACGCGGTTCCCGATTTTCGAGCAGTGTAATTACAACGGGGCGAGTATCCCGTGTAACATCAATGGTGGAATAATGCGTGTGCAATAATACATACGGGGCATTGAAAGCTTTTTCCGAAACTCTATTATAAAAGCGTCTAATTAACAGCAGGTTCGCCGGTCGTTAGAAAGATCCCATAATATATTTTTCAGCGAACCAGCGGTACCGTCGTTCAAAATTATCAGCAACAGAAAGCATTGTTCTCGGTACTGAAACAACGGAGGTATATCCTCGCGGAATTATCGGCGTGGATAACGAGGAACGTTATTTAGCGGATTGTTTCCGTAGTCCTTGCGTCGCGTGACGCGTCCGCCTTTCCCCGACCGAACATAAATTTTCTAAATCTGCTTTTTAATTAGTACGTAATAGTCGGCTTTCCGCTGGACACTGTTCGTGCGTTGATGACGATCGCCCCGGCTCGCGTTTTTAACACGATTCACAATTATCCGGGGGCTTTTGCCTAGCGAAATTGTTCGACCGATAAAAGCCCGGAGCTTTCGATTCGCAGAATTTCACCTTTGTGCCGGTCGATTGCTCAGCGTTTTGTATGGATCATGAAATGAACCGACACAATCATTTTCAATGAGCCCCCGTCGTCGACACCGGCAACACGAAAGAACAATTGCAAATCGACGTTTCAGAGAAGGGAATCGAATCTGACCGAATTTCTGTCATACTTTCGCGCCGCGGGAAATCGTGTCGGAATTATGGTTGGGGATAGGAAGCTTGCGGATGACCAGTCATTTACGTCGCCGGGAATCCGACAATTTTACCGGGAGCTCTGAGAACCCCAGCGGGGAATCTGTGGGGGACTTAAAGACGTTACAATTGGGCGGGAACATGATGTGCCTGGTCACTTAGGTCTTGCTCGAATTGTAGATTCTACTACTCAAAATTCTCCTGGAATCAGGGTGCTATTCGGTCTAAGCTTAAAAATTTATTCTATAAAACTTTAACACTAGAACTACCGAGCCGTAAACGTGACTTAGACTTATCCCTTTATAATAACAGCAAGATTGAATTTGCTCGGGTTTCATACGATTTTTATGGTAGCATGTACTTCAATGAAGAGATATATTAAAAAATTTCTCGTGAAAACGTTTACATAGTTTCAGTCATCGTGAAAGAAGAAATCATCCACCAGTCATTTTGACTGGTTCGGTAGTTCTAGTGTTAAGCAGAACTTCTGTTCTATATTTGCGACTTATTTCTTTTCTGTATAATCACCCCCTTTCCGGTCGCACCCTCGGTTACCCTGTAACAGTGGAACTTGAGCGAAGATTGCTGTGGAGAAGCGGGATAAAATTAGAATTTTGTGGGAATGGTGGGATCGATCATGGCTGAACGATATCGAGCATGGAGCATTGTTTATCCGTGCCGAAGAATGCCCGCTGGAGAGACAGTATTCTCACATTATCCGGAGCATCCTATGCAAACATCTCGGGCGAACGCCGCGCGGAAAAACCAGCCGAGGGGGTTGTCGACGTAGACGGGGTGAGGAGGTGGAGGGGGGGTCGAGAGGAGAGGGCTGTTTCCGGTGTCTGCCGGGGGAATATAAATTCCGGGTTGCCGCGGGAAGATTTCTGAAACGAACGGAACTTCGCCGGCGGTCTGCTCTGAAACACAGAGACATTACACACGGGCGCGCGCTCTCCCTTTCCCTGTCCACGGGGTCTTTTCTTTTGTTTGTTAAATTCCGTTTGCGCGCGGCTCCGGCACCGGCACGCCGCGTCGTCTGCAGCCCGGAAACGATGTCAACGATACTCATCTTAATGCCTGTTGAACCGGAAGTGCAAGGATAAGAGCTCTACGGCCTCTCGACTCTCCCGGCAAGCAAGCGTAATGAAAACGCGCGCCGAGGAAACAAGAGGCCGCCCGCTGTAATTCCCGTGTTTCGCTGCGGCCCGCTTTCCCGACATCTTTTCCACGACTTTTCTGCCTTCTTGACGACGGGACCCCGCTCGCCGACCCTTCAACGGAATCGTTCGAACCCCCTGCACGTGGCTGCGCAGGCTAATTCTTTCCGGTTTTAATGTGAAATCGAGATTTCATTAACCGCGATGTCGATACACGATTTTTGTCCCTGTGACGAAGCAGACTCGTAGAGCTCCGCGAGTTGCAATCGGGTGTCGTGGCCAGCAAACATAATTCGCGATTCAATTGTTACCGTGATGACACAAGTTTGAACGCTGTGCTAAAACATTTGAGTTTACACAAACGTGCAGAATCGAATTTCCATAGAATGTCCGTGTTGGTAGCTATAAATTTTTATGTTTCAAGGGCAGGACAACGCCGAGGCAGTTTCTTAGGAATTTAGCTTGATACTTGCGAGAGGGCTGGCGGCCGAATCCTCCAGCTGGGAGTAGGCGGACATCCGGTAGACGATTGCATGGCTCGCGCAGCAGCCCAGGAATATCGTGCATACGAGGAGCAGCGTGATCGCCTGGAACGCAGATTGATTTATTTGTCCCGTTGCCTATTACTTAATCGAACGCTGAAATTGCTCGGGCCGATGCTCACCAACCGATTCGGAATCCGAGCTATGAGAATCTCGAACCGCGTCGGCGGCCACGCGGATATTTGCCATGAATATTCGAATCAAAGTTAGGATACACAGGCGGAACGCAAGAAGATCTAAATTGCTGTGTGGTAAATCTTTACTTTGCCCCAGGAGTCCTTTGACGGGAAATTTAGAAAGTAATATTCATACATTTATTTATGGTTGACTTGCAACGTGCAGGAAAACGTTGGCTAACAGTGCTCAAACAATACTAAGAGTTTTACTACACTTAGAGGAATTTTGTCAGATCTTTCGGTGGGGTGCTCCGTGGTTAAAAAATAAGTATCGCTTCTTTCGAAGTTTTCCCGGCGAGAAACTGATGTGAAATTAAAGTTTTTAGTTAAACGTTAATCAATTCGTGAAAGCAGTAGGCCGTTTAATTTGGTCCATTTGTGACCACTTATTGCACCGTAGCCTTTGCCGAGGATCAAACATTTCTTAAACTGTTCGATATTGGCAACTTTTCCCTGGATGAATAGATAGAGAAGGAGAGAGAGAATGAGAGAGAGAGAGGGGGAGGAGGAGGAGAGAAGAAGTGATACTGACAGGCGACAGTCATATGGAATATTAGATCTGCCGGGAAATGGGGATTTATCGTCGACCCGGATAACTCGATTGATTCGAGCCATTTTTCAGCGGGGAGACGCCTCATCTAATCCTACAGATTGCGAAAGAAGAATTCGTGCTTGCGCGCGTCCTTCCATCCGATTTGCCAGTCGCCTTGATTCGTGACTATGCGGGGGAGGGGAGGATGTTAACACCGGGACCCAGCAAACCGGTGATAATCGATTTTCGGGTTGCGTTCCTGCGGTCGATGAACTCGTAAAGGCGCTTTTACCGGTAATAAAGGCATTAGTAGTTTATCAGAAAGTCCGTTAACAGGGTCCAGGCATCGTATTCCCCGCGATGAAAGTCGATTTAATTTTACGCGCGTTGTTATTCGAAGTCGTATAAGGGTTTTATGCATCCGCGACGTATGCGAATCTGTGAAATACAATAAAACGTGTACAGCCGAAGAGGTTTAACGGCGTCCTTGCTTTATCCTCGACCTCGAGAGCAGCTTTTTAGACCGTCGATGCGTGCTGTATCTTCCTTACTTCGCAATCTGCATCAACCGACCGAGCACTCTTCGATCGAGCTTTTTGTTGAAAAGTTATCGCAACAGAGACACGAAGGGATCGATCATTTTACAGTAGAAATAGAAAACTTTTTCTTTTTTGGTTTGGTTATATCAATTTTAGTAAACGGTGAAACGTGTTTCAGCAACAGTACGGATAGCAGTGTACCGTTCCTCTGATTACTGTGATCGATATAGTCGAGTGTTCGACTTTCACCCAACGGCGGAGAAAATGCTCTCGAGGATCATAACATCTTAAGACCGGAAGCTTATTAATCGGCTTTTTTGCTGCCGGCGTTTATCGACTCGTAGCGTATTAATCGGCTTTGTCAACTGCGTATCGACTACCAATAAGTAAGAACTGCTAAAAAGATTAAAAACAGGCTCTTGCAACGAGGCGACGGCTTCGAAAACCAAAATGTGAGCAACCCTTAATGCGAGCACCTCTTTTAATTTGCCGATATTTTCGTCATTCGGGGGTAAACAATCGGCGATCTCGATCGAACAGTGCGTCTCGTATCGGTGGCCAAGGGGGTCCGAAGAGGGGCCGGAAGCCAAAGCGATTTGGCAGACATTTTCGCGTCGCCGGATACGAGGCCATCATCGACTTCGGCGCATTTTTTACCCGCCGGAAAAGCGAGCGAGTGGACCGTCGAAGCGGATCGCGATCGTTCCCTGAAAAATGCACACCGTCGGGACAGAATTGTTATTCCGGGTGATTTTCGGCCCGTCGTCGTTTCGACGGTCCGAAATGCCGCGTCGCGTCGCGTCGCGTCGATTGGCCGGCTGAAAGCGGCGGGAGATTGAAAAATTCTATTTTGAAAATCCATTAGTCCTTGTCAACGAACGGCTGATTCCACGGAAGGGAATACCGCGAGGAGCTTGTTAGACGAAACAGCCGCAATCGATGGAAAATGAAAAAATTAATCTTTCAAATTTCGCTTTCCCTCACCGTTACCGTCCGACCTGCGTGTGTCCGTCATTAATCACTTTAATGCACTCGAAATACATCCTCTGGTCCGTGCTGTGACATAGATCGTGTAGGACTACTGTTTTCTTGTGGCAAAGTCTTAGAATCTGTTTTAAATTGCGCCCACTCAGTTGAATAGAAAATATCTTCACCGTATCGGAACGATTAAAAATTAAACAATTAGGTAGAACAGATGCACGGTAAGCCGGATCCGCGGAAAATTAATGCAAAATTCTGACGTACTTAACAGCATGCTAGTTAGCGCTTAATGTCAGTCAGCTTTGCGGCGTATTAGAACTTGGTGTATTACAGTTCCCTCTACGTATGGACAATGCATTAACTCTTGCGCACTGTTGGGACACCTATTACGTTAATATTCGGCGGTATTACATTGGATCGAAGTTGCGAAGTCTGTTTAGTCGTTATTCATTGTTCCGGAGACTAGTAATTGATACTAGTTGTCTGATTCGACTGATATCTAACTCGGCGAACGGTGCCCCAGCCACAATTAAACGGAAACTAGTTTTGAAGAAATGCACGCGGAACTAGTTGGAGCCAAACAATTACATAAAATCCGAAGCGGACAGTGTCGGATTCCCAGCTGAGAGTTAAATATTGAACCTCGAGATTCTTGTCCTAATGAGGAGCAAGGTTTGTCTAAAAGTTACGATGTTTGTCCAATCTCGAGTTCGCGCAGCTTAAGTGGCCCCGCTTTAACTGCAGACGTATCATAAGTAGTATAATTTTTTTTTGTTTTTATTCAACCGAATTTCAACAGGATTCTAATTAGTGTAGCAGCAAAGAAGATGGCGCAAGGGGATGAAAAATTTTGTGGTGTCGTGCCATTCGCGAGGCTCCGCGCGACACGATAAATAGAGCCGCGTCAGATAAGAAACTCCGGGAAGTTTCGATGCAGGTCGAACGAGGGTGTCGCTGCACGCGTGAATGGTTGCACTTGGCGTGAAGCTTGCACTCCCAGCGAAGCTTGCACACGCGTCTCGAAAGGGTGCGAGGCTTGTGTAGCAGATGTTGTGCATCGGATCGATCCCTTAAATTCGCGCCGGCGGCGGCGTCGTGTTAATAAAAATTGACGTTTTATCGTGGCTCTGGCTGCCGGAACGACCATGGGAAATTTATGGGGACAAGCCAACGACGGGAATTTTACCGACGCGTGCCGTTGTTCGCTGGAACGGGGCTGCTGCGACGAATCATCGTCTCAACCGGTGCAACGATGCGGATTTATCGGCTCGAAGTGTCGATGCACCGGAGATAGGCTCGAGATAGTTAAACCCAGCACTTTAGCGCTATCGCGAACGTGTACCTAGGACACGGGCGCCCCTAGAGGTTGCGGGGCCCGGGGCAAGTCGAGCAAATATTCCATAGGGTCACCATATGGTTACTACTTTTTCAATTTTTCGGGTTCGTGTATGTTTTATTATTCGGTTCATTGGACGCGTCCGACGGGTCAGTCGCGTGGAATAATAATAATCCGCTGCAGCCCGAACACGCGAAACGCTCGATGGCAACGCGCCGTGACCCGGCTTGTGGAAAATTCGCGGGCGCTGTTCAAACGCAGGACGGAATTAGTGTGCGGTTTTAAGGGCGACGCGATACGTTCTTTAGAGCTGCCGGCGCGGCGATAAAATAAAACGGGCTGCAATTTATCAGATGCAACCGGGGGTTATTTATGGGGCGACGAAGCCGGCGATCGCGTCGCGAGAAATGATTAAGGTGGACTTTAATGTATCACGTGTGTCGCTGCACGTTGTAAAATGGCGGCGCTACGCCGGCGAAGTGTGTCGAAAGGATTCACGAGTTTTAATTTTTCAAAATCATTACACGTGTGTTTGCTTCAGTTGCCGGATTAACATTCTCGAGAATGCCGTCGCGTCTCAATTTAGGCGGGCGAGTGTTTCGATAGTAATATCCTCCGAAGCACTATTGTTACCAGTACCATCCATATTGTTTGTCCCAGGTTGTAGTTCCGGTCGTCAACACCGTATACGCTTATTTATACTCGTATAATTTATACTGTTTACCGGCTGCATGTGTGTACCGCTCCGGAAAATTATGCCCGCCCGTTACATTCGACTCCATATTTGCCTACGACTGTTTGTGTCCCCCATCAAGTTTGTTGCTCCGAGAGTTTGTCAGAATTTGATGGATTCTGAAGTACAATAGTTCAGGTCCGAGTTTCTGCGATTGAGCTATGATTACTTCCTGCGGCATTGCCTATTCCGAACATCGCAAACTACGTTCTGTTAAGAAACATTATGCTTCTGAAAATATTTAAAGACTATTGTCTAGAAGAAGTCTGTCTAAAAATTCGTGATCTAATTCTAACGCTAATAAATTCTTTCGTTGATTATTTTTCTGGATTGAAATACACTTTGGTGAAAGGCTTTGGTATCGATCATTCTCTCGTGCATATCATACGTGCGAGCGATTCGCGTGTCTCCGTGCGAAAAGGCTCGGAGCGACTAAAAGGGGCGACACAATTTGCTATTTTCGAAGTATGCAAATCGCGGAGGGATCGCGTGAACTGTTTTTCATCGAGCACCTCCTGTCAGCGTTCTAAAACGATGCTTCGTCGATGGCGTATCGATACGGCAACACATTGCCTTCCTAATTTGCGGATATCGGCCAATTATCCGCGAGGCCAATTTTATCTTCTGCCACGCGGATATTCCCGAATTTTCGTAGACGTTTTTGCATTTGACACCGGCCGAACGAATTTGTTTAATAACGAAAACGGGGACAGAAGTCGGGAAAAAAACGAGACGAGCCGGAGATAATTGACGATCGTCGAACAAACTCGCGAGAGGGGCCGACTCGAGGAACGCGTCGCCGAGATTTATGGGCCGGCGATTGATTAAAATCTGTCTTCGACTATTTGCCGGAAAGGGACGGAGGAATTTACGCGCGGAATTTACGTTTGCCTCCGGGCCGCCGAATAATTTTATTTATGGATCGCGAGCAAATAAGCCTGTTTGCAACAAATATTGGAGGTCTGGTAATCGCGCGGAACGCTTTTTCAGTTCTCGATAAACGCGTTTCGGCAAACATGGCTCGAATTTGTCGGCCATGTTGCCGAAACAACGAAATTGTTGACGCACCATTTGACAGCGCCGGGACGCTCTTTTGATCTCTTACTGTTCCTCTCTCTGTTCCAGAGCTTGGAACCACATGCGTGTAATAACTACTGTGCAAAATAAAAATTTGCAGAACTGGAAATTTCCGTCGTTCTCTCAAAGAAAGAAAATAACAATGACAAGTGTGTAAGTATGAGAATCGAAAAATACAGAAATACTGCAAGCTGTTACCATGATATTTACGATGTAAACTGAATCATTGTTGACGCTGTGTGATTCATGCGAATTGAAATTTTTGTAGGTACCTCTAGAGTAATTGAAATTAAAATAAATTTTTCTGCCGCGTCGCTGCTCTCGACAGATTAATGGTAAGGTAAATTTTGTATTTTCTTTTTTTTATTTCACGATTTTTATGTTCACCGGATGCATAAATTTCCACAATTTAGTTATCGAACATGTTGGAATTTATTGACGCGCATAATTCGTTTATAAACGTATTACCGTTGTTGCATAAATAAGAATTTATATTTGCTGATTGGTTACCAGTAAACAGCATTATCGTGTTCTGATAATTATTAACCGGGTTACAAATAGTGACGTCAATTATGCGTAATTATAATCGAAGGCTCAATCTAAATGCAATTTATGTTGCACCGACGCGCGAGCAATAACGGAAGCATTTGTTTCATTTTGTTTGTTCCGTTGGAGAACCTCCGAGCAACTTTGTCACTGTATAAATACGTTTATAAAAGCTTGTAACACTGCGCAAGCCCATAAAGTTCATTAATAGGGCGCGGTAACGACGCATAGAAATTTGAAGATAGGTCGTCTTATATGGCAGTTTCCGAGCCGAAGCGGTTGAAAGGGCCCATTCAAATTATTAATTAGCGGCCCCGACGGGCGGAGATTTTCAATTGGCTGGCCTGTTGAAGCGTGGGCGGCCGAAAAAACTGTTGGAGCAAACCTATTAGAATTTCGATCGATCGTTCAAGCAGCTTGCGGATTCCCGGTTTAGCGAAAACCCAGCCCGGCGGTTTCGGCCATTAAATGCGAGGATCCCGTGGCCTCTCCGCAGTCGAACGTCGAACACCGTTCGATTTACAAACGGAAATTTACACCTTCCACCGTGTTTCGCGGTCTGGCCCACCGAGATTTAATCCGGAATACCTTTTGCGGCCGGCGGAGCGGTCGAATATTATCGAGGGTTGCTACGTTTAAGTAGAACTGGTAAACGCTTGGTCGGGCTGTGCCGATTGATTTAGCTGGACGCTAGTTCACCTTCCCCAGATAAGAAAAAAAGTACCAAAATATTTCCGTTCGATTCTCGTAAGTCGATTGAAAAGAAAGAAAAATTTTATGGTGACCAGAAATAAAAGTTAAATAAACCCCTCGCTCTGAGAATTCATGAAAATTGAGCCTGCTCCCTTAACTCGTTAGAAACGTAATTGAATATTTAATCGAATCCACCGAACGCGACCACAGAAATTGCCGAAATATTACTGGAATCTCAACTCGATTTCGATGAACTATGTCATTTAATCAGTCCCCGACAGGTCAGTTCAGTTTCAGATGGGAGCTTGAATTTTCAAAAATGTATTGCGAACGATCGGTAGAAGAAGTTTGCGTGTAAGCGCTTAATTCGGGTGGATTAGCGACGATTGATCGGACAGAGGGAAAAGAAACGAACGGTTTTAATTAAAGCATCGGGCAAATTGAAACGCGCGCGCCGTGTGTTCCTTCTTAATTTCCCGAACGGTTACAGATCGGCCGCTAATTTCCCTGGAAAAATTCAGTTCTCTCGGCCACGTATCGCGTCTCCAAGGTGCCCTCGAGAGTCGACCCTTTAATTTCGGCTCGCGACTGGGAATTGCTCGTGGAACGGCCTCGCAGTAACGTCGATAGTCGCCGAAGAATTTTCGATTTTTAAGGAATCTTCGGAGCCAACTACATGTTTTCCGTGTATGTAACATATCGAATTTTAACTCTAATCGAAGCAGTCCAACGCAGAGAGATTTTAGTTGTCGCACGAAAGGAGGAAACGGGCGAAACGTGTAGTCAGTCGTGTATTAATAAAGTTTCCAGCGGCATTACTTCATCAATTCCCGGCCCAGCGAATAAATCTCGCGACAGTGACCCGGGTGGACGGTCTGGCGATCGATCGATCCCGGCCCGGCGAATTGAACGGTCCTCGCGAAACGTTATTATTACACGCTTATTAACCCAATAAATTCGCCTGTCGATAGTTCGCAGCCGTCGAACTTTTGCATATTCGATGGGCAACCACCGATTCCTCGGAATTCGATCTCGGAACGCGGATGTCTGACATTTCCGTGGATCGCAACGGAGATTGATGCTAGCTGAAGAGAAGGGTGTCCTTGGACCGCTTGCGGTCAGTAAACAAAATATATTTTCGAGCAACGCTTTTTCCGGAAGTATATTACCCTGAGAACACTCTGAAAAAATTTTAATTCAACCCGATTGACATGCACAGGTATAAAGTAGGCCTGTGCAACTTCCCTCGTTCCCTTGCGACCCCACTATCAGTGTACAGGTTCCCCCACCACTGGCCACTTCATATTGTCCTTCCGTGCTTTTGTCCCTCCTGGAGACAACGTAATATACAGGTTCCTAGCCCCCGACCCCATAGGAGCATGGTGGGAGGCCCCAGGAGTGGGAAGAGGATTCCCATGTGGCTCGCGAGCCACTAGTTGCCCAGGTGCGGTACAAGGTATCACGTACACGTTACCGTGGTCGCGACAGTGCGTCTTTTAATTGCTTGTGAGTCATTTATCGTGTATTTCGGTCACCATAACGTTCGTGTTGACAAATTCGTCGAACGAGTGTCCGAAATCGAGGTGCAGTGTTGAGTTTCCGTCGCAGGACGCCGTTTCCTGTTGCACGCCGAGGACAATCGTTTCATGCATCTTTGCTGAGCAACGAGGCGACAGTTCTCCGACAGGGTCCGGCCTCCTGAAAAATTCCTCTCGCCGAGAACTTCCTCGGGAAGAATACTAGCCGCCCCGGTGACAGGCGAATAATTTATGAATCAATGCCGGCAACCGGAACTCCCACGACTTAATATCACCGCCACGAGACCGTGATTCTTCACTGAATCATGCAGAACACGTTGCCCGAGACTGTCTGCTGTTTTTCCGAATATTGCCCGAAAAATTTCGGATCCGTCGAACGGGAGACGAGTAGGGGTGAGTGAGTTTGTTTTAAATCGTAGAACTAGTTTCCTGGGGTCTCTCGTGACCCCGACACAATTTTTGTGTACACTAATTTTCTTTGCCTGTCTTTTTTGGAACATTTGGAGCTGTCTCGATAAATTTTTATAGAATTTTAGAAAAGCCCTAGTGTGATATATGCTGTGGAAAATGATCGAATAACCTTCTGTTTTCGAGCACATAAATAAAACACGAGCGTATAAATATTAGGCTATCCCGAAAGTTCGTTTGTGCCGTGCTTGCGCTATCTGACAGCATCGAGCACGTACAATGTACATTACGAACAGAACTTTCGGGACAAAAGTTAATTTCCCGAAAATCGGAGATTTCGTGTGGGGCCGCGTAGTCATTATACCGTAGATGTTACGCGTTTCTAACAAAAACGAATAGTTAAATCAAAACCGTGAAAATATTAGAAAAGTACAAGAATATTATCATATTCGACTTGTCAAAATTATTTCTCGAAAAATTCGTATTTTCTACGAAGCCTCGAAGTCTAGTACATCGACTAAAAAACACAGTATCGTTTATCAAACTTCAACGGACGTATTTAAATGTACCAAGGTGTGTACGCGACGGAGGAAGGATAGAATTTTTTAATGGGAAGAACAAAAGCAGAAGGTAACGGGAAAGTGTTGCATTCGGCAGAGATGATCGAGTTCTCCCGCGGTAACGGTGTAACTCGTGGCTCGAGAAAAATTCCTTTAATTCCCAGGATGCATCGCGGCCGCCCAACGGTAATTGTAATTCCGCGGTAAACGAAAGCGTGCACAGCCTGGTCATGTTTTAACGTCGCCCGTTTCGATTTATTCTTCTCGTTTCACAGTGGAACGGGCACGAATTGGACGGACAATAAAATAAAACCGTTCGATAAGATCGGGAAGAATTATATTCTATCGGACGAAGAATGCACAATAGATCTCTTCGGAAAAATCAGTGCAGCCATTTTCTCGACTCTGCTCCACCTATTTTTGCTATCCTTTCGATTCGTACATGTATTCCTGTTTCGTTTGTAATGCTTAACAATAATTGGTGAATTTAAAGTAGTAGATCTAGATGATTGGTCAGACAGTTTTATTTTGGAGGAATTACCATAACCGAGTGCATACAGTTTGAATAAAGGTCAGCAGGAACTTTCACTGGCTGTGGAGCAGGATAACAGGACCCCGTCACCTATTTACGAATAAGGCAAACGGGGCGTACACAGGCTGCATTATGCATACGCTAAAAGCATTCTCCTCACTGTCGTGTCACGATGAATAAATAATTATCTCTATCCAGTGAAGATTCCGCTAGCTGACGAAGTGTATTCCTGTATGCACGCGACAAACTACTTTCTCGAGATATTCATACTTTATACACGGAAGCTTTGTGTTTAGTATACTCCCAACGATGAGAAGCGAAACGGTGATGAGCTCGCGGTTCGCTCGTGTGAAACAATATCGCGACAATTTTGCCGCCGAATCATTTTCATCATTCTCTCGACTGTGTCGCGATACTTCCATCGACACATTGTGTCCGTTCTCAGTCAAGGTAAATAAAATAGCAAGAGCAGCAGGTACCTTTAATTAACGTTTTTTCTGATTGAAATACAGAAATTAATTTGACAAACAATAGCTTCTACCGACAAATTGCACACGAGTTGAAAATTAAATTTTTCCCAGACTCGGATGTTAATTACGAGGCCGTTTAATTGTCATAACATAACTGTCCCGATTTCTTGAACGTGTTGGTCAAAGGTGAAACAGATGTTTCATTTTCGTGATGTCATTGATTTTATATTTTTCAGTCACTGGATAGAGACTTTTAATGAAAAGAAGACTGATAATGAACGGATTTTGCGGATTTTTATGCGAAATAAAAATTTTCTGGAATAACTGCGGGAGAATAGAGATCGTATGAAAATATATTTCTCGGTTTCATCATTTCGGTACTACGGCAGTATCAAATTCCACGAATGTTTTCACTGTTTCGTGTACTCAACTTCCACCACGAATACGTAAAATGAGTGAATTAAACGGGAAAACACAGTGAAAATATCTGAACAATTTAAACATACTAATTGTACTATTTCCAACTGGGTAAAATCATTAGAAGAATAGATATTTACGTTGCTCCTGTGTCTTGCAATTAACGTAGACAATTTTTATTTCTGTAGAGCGTTCTGTTGAGCGACACAGAGGAGATCAGCTTAGTCCAAATTTATCTTTTTCAATTTTTCACCGTATTACTGTAAGCGTTCTTTTGTTTTTCACTCGGAGAACACTAAATAATATCATTCCGGCAGATTTCACAGGGTGGTATGAGCATAGATCATCGCAAACGGTGATACTCATAGAGCTGCCGACAGTCGAAAAGGGACCATAACTCGTGCCGTTTTTCCCCCGTCGATCTGATAATTTGTCGACGATTTATATCGAGCGTTGTTATCGCCGCGGTCGACAGGATTTAATATATGTTTGCTTTTTTCGCGGTTGTCAACGGTTTCGATTGTCGCCGGTTCCTTTGTCTACCGGCGCTAGACTATCGATCGTGGTCCACGTCGATGATCATCCATGCGAATTACAGACAGTGAGTCACAGAAAGACTATTTTAAGAAAGTATCAAATGATCTATAAGTTCTATAATATATTATTCGCCCATAGCCAAAAATTCATCTTGTTCGTGCTCTTATCTTCCGAGAAACTCTCCTTCGAAGACGATCGAATTTGACTTCTCTGTGCCATAGTAATTCCACTCGAGCGAACGATATTCGTACAGTCCGCACTATAACCAGTTCGAAAAAACGAGGGAGAATGCTAACCAGGTAAAAAAGCCACGAGGAGAGAGGACAAGACCGCGAACAATCAGAAAAAGTCGGAGGAGTTGGAAGCGGGGGAATGAGCGGACGAAATAGAATAAATGGAAAAATAAGGAAAAGCGAGGTAGAATCCAGTGAAAGTGGAGGGAGGAAGCGGACGGGGGTGCACGGGGGTAGAAGAATAACGTGAAAACTGAAAGGAAAGTAATACGAAGGAACGGGGGCACGCAGAAATAGGAGAATGCCGGCGGAGTGTATGTGGAGGGCAGAGAAAAAGGGTGAAGAGAGAGAGAGAGAGAGAGAGAGAGAGAGAGAGAGAGTACCTCAGGGACCACGGGCGGTTCATACTGGAAGGCAATTTCGCGAACATCTAGGTGAAAAAAGGGCGTCAGCCGGCGTGAAACGAGACGACCGAGAATTCATTTTTTCTGCGCCATTGGCTGCCGCGAAATATTCCGCTTTGTGCGGCCGCGCGCGCGCGCGCGAGCGAGCATCGATGGCGACCGTGCACTCGATTTTCTTTCACCGTGTCGAATTTCAAGTGACCCGAAAATATATTTGTCGTATTTTTCGGTCCTTTCGTTCTCCGCATCCGCGAATAAAATGCATAAACGGGTGGGAACCCGGCGCGGTCTAGGATGTCGGATCGAATTATTATGCGACATCCGCCGCCGGCTGTTGACAAGCCACACACATTCGTACGCGTTCCCACGGAATCTACCCTGGCCATAAGTATTCGGACACCTAGCAAATTCATATACCTCGCGTGTTTATGCTGCCATAACGCCAACGTTTCTCCGTAAAACTTACGCTCGTTTAACGTCTGCTTATTGCTGCCGCGCACGCACGATGAGTTGCGGTCAATGCCAACCATCCACACCCGGGGACGAACAGATATGGCACTCTACGATTCTTCGTGTTTCAACATGATGAAGGAAATATGCAAATACACTGTATATATGTCGCGAAGACCTGCATGATAAGTGTCGCGGAATTATCCCTACTGCAAAATTATTGTCAGATGGAATAATGTCAAATGTGGAGGACACCAGTGATTAATAACAAGAAAATGATATGATACAAAAAATCTTGTTCCTCTTGTCTGTGTTTTTCAAGATTTATTAATTATTACGAGCGCGAGAATGTTCGGTCGTGTAGAAGGAAACGCTCGACTCTGTGTCGGTGCTCGCGGAGTATCACCGCGGAGGAGTGCGTGCTCATTAGGCATTTTAATTAGGAGTAACGAGCAGATTTCCACTCGAAGCTGGAACGATTTCGTTGCAGCAAGATCGAGCCTCGTGCCTGGTTGATTTACAACGACGGATAATATTGACATGGCCGCCCCGATCGACTCACGCTTAGATTCCTGTTGCTTGATACGTTCAGGTAATCCGGTACGTGATCTATAATAGCGGAGCTCGCATACTGATGAACACTCGGAGTGCGTACACGGACACGCGGGGTCCCAGGCACACTTGAAACCTGCGGAAGCGAGTGGATCGTGGGCGCACGTCTTATCAACGCGAAGCTGCTTCATCAGGAGTGGCTGTCATGTCCGACGAACGAAACTCGTCACGGAATTCTTTAATCGGGAATTTCACTCCGGGATTCAGTTAGACACGGTGAATTCTTCATCTCGTTAAGGGTTGATCCTCGATTCTCTGGAACGGATCCATTTTTCATTCGTCCCACTTAAAATCTAATTCATCAGACAGTAAACGCTGCAAAATCCCTCGACTATATTTCACCGTGAACAACTTTCTTACTATCTTCCTCCTGTGTCTGACCAGGCGCAGGGTTACTCCACTTTGGGGACCTTCGTGCAATTTCATGCGTTATTCCTTCGACATTGAATCGAGAGAAAAATTTCTTTGATTGGAAAAATCACAGCAGCGAGACCCACTTATAAAAATTAGTACATGCTGCGAATACATACAGATTTGCATTAAATTTTATATTTATTAGTGCATAACTTCTATGAACTTCCCTTGCATAATATAAAATAGTAGTGATGTTCTGTGTTCCTAAAAATTAGAATTACAAAGTCAAATTATGACCTACAAAAACGCACAATTAATGTGTGTCTGACTACGCACGGGTTCATTCTACTAATACAGACAAGGGGACCTGGAATGAAGGAAACTCGTCAGGATATATTTCATAGAAAAGTGGACACACTAGAAAATCTCCGCGTGTCTGCCTACTCGCGGACTCGTTCTACTAATGCTTCAAAGGACCTGAGATGGAGGAAATTCGTCAGACTGTATTTCGTGTCGGACTATACGCTGAGGCATACCACTTGCGAGAGGCAGTTGACCGACACTGATCGAGAAACCGTTCGGCTCTTTAGCGGAATGATTGCGCGAGATCCACGGGTTGGAAAATTTTAGCGATTTCACCGAGGCGTCTGACCATATCAAGCTCGCACCACTGTGTTCGGCCACGCCTCGCCGGAGGCAAGCTTGATCTCACTTTCCGGTCGGTTCCGCGATCAAATTCCGACGCGGCCGTCGACATTTCGCGCGCGCAATTTCGCTGGTGTCGCGGGTCCCGACCGCGACGTTTTAATAAACGCGGGCAAGCGCGGGTTCGTTCGCGACAGCCGGCAGTTTTACACCGCGCGGCCCGGCGGCGCCGATTTGCAAACAGATTAAATCTGACGCGGCCGCCGATCCCCGGCTGATCCGCGGCGGAACGGCCGCGTTGGATAATGTTTCCCAGCGACCGCCTCTCTGTATAGGATCACGAGCACCGACAAAACCGATTTTGCGCGACTGGCGTAAACGCCGACAATAGCGGCTAGCTACGATGCGGTCGCGCGACGGTGACCGTTCCTCTTCGGGAATTATCTAGCATCGAAAAATAACGGAGAGACGTTAGAAGCGTCTCTCCTGGAAACGACCAATGAAAAATGGTTGGCAGGCACGCTCGTAACGCCGCGCTGTTTCCGAGCGCCATTAAATTGCCTCTCCTCGTCGAAACGTCCTGTATTTTTAATGCCACGAAATTGCCGGATCACTCATTCAGACGGTCCACTGGATTGCACCGACCGTATCATGATCAGTGTGCATTATTTCTGCCCGTCGACACACTGAACGGACGAAGTTTCTCGTGCGCGGTTAATTGGCCGCGACGTCGGTGACTAATGACGTTTGCAACTTCAGGGTTACTTTCACTCTCACACGGAGTGAATCGTATTCTCTGTGACGAACGACCACTAACATTTCTTCGAGCTTCGAATTTTTGATTTGTCAGCCCCAATTGTAGAGCACCGGGGTTTCAACGTTAAAAAATGACGGTTGAAATGACCCTCGAACGTCATAGATATAAAAACGATCGGTTCGTTATCACGGTTGATAATTGATATCACGAGCGGAATTTAAATATCAAAAACAGGCATCATTGAATAGCTCGCTCGGAAATTTCAGCTGCACGGCCGTTCGTCCCCGTCGGGACATTGTTGAAAAATGTTTTAATGGAACGAAAACAGCGCGCGCACGGTGTTCCGGTTCGACAGTCGTGTTTGCGCGAACGGCGCCGTTGTTTATGTTGAAATCGGGATCGGCGGACGTTAATTAAAAAAATTGAAATGGACCGCCCCGTTGAGTAGGAACGATTAATGCTTAGCGTTTCGATTCAATAACGGAATCGCGGGGAAAAAGCTTTTTGCCGTGATTCCCGCGTCGCGTCGCGTCGCCTTCCGTTGCACTCCTACGTGTGCAGCTTTTATTTTTGTTTTTGTTTTCTCGCGACCCCCTCCACCCACCCAACCCGGGCGACAATAATTATAAAAGATGGCGCGACGGCTACGATGAAAAATGGCCGACCTCGAAACGAGCAATTAATCTTCGTTCGACGCTGTAATTGACCGAGAGAACAAGTGCACAACGCAACAACGACTCGCCCGGGCGTCTCAAGTGTGATATATTAACAAACGCAAAACACGTTAATAACCGTGCTTTTACGAAAGACATTTTTTAGCTCTGGTTCCGACGTGATTCTAGAACAATGGGTCCTCTTTTTATTTTCGACCGCATAACGATCTTTTTATACACGGTGGGCCAGTGAGAACTAAAATAACTCGGTTGTATCAAAATACTTTTCGAATAACTATAATCTCACCTTTTTTATCTCATTTTGTTTTGACAAATCAAGGTTACCTTGAGTTCTCAATGAGAATGAATCTTTCTTTACCAACAGCTTGTTGTCGACGAGAACCTTGAGTTGACCTTGGCTCGCAAAATCAAACAAAATTGGAAAATAGATTTTGATACCCTGAGCTTTTTGCTGAAAGCGATTTCAGACGATTTTCGCGTGGTTTCTTTATGGGAACGAACGGAGAAAAAATTGGCTGTTGGGGGTAAATGGCGGAGCAGACAAACATCCGGTTAAGACCGAAACAATCCCGCCGCACCGGTTCGAAATATTTTCGCGAAACATGCTCGCGGAGAACATACTTGCAGGGGTGGGAGGGTTGCTTTAGCCAAGCGAGCTTTGGAATGTTGTTCGGCAACGGGGTGAAGAATCCGACCATGGCTCTCGAGACGGTTTCTCTTGGTTTCTTTGTGCGAGACCGATGGAGAAATGACGAACATTATTCGAATCCCGGAGGATTTGCGCACACAGCTTTTCCGGGAGATCATTTTACAGTTAATCGCCGGAAGAATTGGAAAACTGCGGGGAACGTCCGGATATTTCTCCGGGCGATATTCGTTTCGCCAATGGAAATATCGCGCGGGGTTTAATTGTCTATTGTTGAACCACGGGGATGATGTTTATACGAACTCCCCGGCTCTCAGTGAACGAGTTCATAAAACGGGACTAAAATGTTCTTCGACAATTCTGCAGCTCGTTAAATAAAGCACGGAACAGAGGGGAAAACTAGTTTTTAATTAACGTTGTTCTCGCGGCTACTCCTATTTATTTCTATAACGACCGTCCCGACTACACCGTCGAAAATAATTGGCCGGAACAAAAGATCTATTTCAGTTTCAAATCGAATACCACATATGAAATTCATTTCATATGTAAAGGAAATTTGGACAATATTTTAAAAAATTATCGAATTCGTCGGATCCGTTCGGACGAGCATTTACCAACGGAGGTTTATCCGTCTGATTAAGAAGTCCGACGGCGTGTTGCGTGAATAATCAACGGCGGTTAATTGAATCAACAAAGCTGCAACCGATTGGTCCCTGGGAATGCTAAGGGAATCACGTCGGAGGCATATTTTTTCTTTCTTTTCTTCGTTCGACTGCCGTGTTCAGCATAACAGAGGGCTTGTATTCCGGCGGACCGTGTAACGAGTTTGTTACAGTACGCGCATTACTGTAACGAACTTTCGCTCGTTCCAGTAATGCGTATTACAGTGGCCTCGCGTGTGTTTTGTTGGTGTTAGCGAGGAGGACCGGTTCCAGTCGTAGCGGTAAGTTCCGTTCAACTGCCGTATAATGCCCTGTGCAGTATCGGGGGAAGCCGAGCAGAGTGTTGTAAGAAAACGAGATCGAGCGAAACGCACATATTTCTCGGATTTAACGCGAAATTATTTTTACCGGCCTCGCCGTTTCTCGAAACGAATTTCTATACTCAGGGATGAATTCTGCAACGCGTAAGAAAGAGACGTACAAATCGTTTCATTCGAATATTGTCGGTACTCTTCGGCCACCCTGTATATTAACCGAAACCAGCCTGAAACTTCTCAAGTATATTTTCGAGCTATTCAGTCCCGAGAACAAAGCGATCCCGAACCGATAAATCGTCGGAGAATTCGTGCTTAACTCCCATAAAACGGAGTGGATAGTCAACAAATTGATTGCAGGATCAAGTTCACGGTCCCCTACAATCTCACCCCAGTCTCGCGTGACTGAGAAAAGAACACGGTCATAAAAGATCAACCGTTTCCTCGGTGTTCTCCGCGAACCCCAAACACACATTCGCCAACCCTCGAAAAATCTCTAGGATCTATCCACAATGGTATACCTTTCATAAATTACAATATAGAGTTGGTTAATCGAGTATTCGGCGTGGGATCTAATTACAAACAAATCTGTCGAGTCAAGAGAAGCCGATACATTCGATCGGAACACAAACTCTGAGCGAACGGCAGAACAAATTCGCGGTCTTCTAAATCGAATAGATCTTGTCGCTAGATTTACGTCTTCCGTGGCGCGTTGCAGGGTGCTTAGTTGCCTCCGTGCCGGAGTATCTGTAAAATTAGGAACACATACATAATCCAGGGCCATCGATCTAATGGCGGTCCCGGCGAGCAATAGGAGAGAAAAAGAGAGGGAAGAAACGAGAACGGAGGGCAGGTGAAGTACAAATAAATCTCGAGGCAAGACGTCGAACGTTTCTCCCCCGGATGGCCGGTTCGATGGCGCGCAACAGTCCCGACAACATCGGAGCCGGATCTCTTCCGCCCTGATGCCAGATCAGCCAGAAAGGGAGCAAACCGTCGAGGGGGTTAATAGGTCGAGGATCCCGAGGGAACACGAGCAACGGCAGCCCGAGGGAAATTTATTTCCTCCGCGCCCTGTCCGTCATAGATCACCGGGAAATCGTCCGCGAAGATTTAAGTGGCCGGTTCGACGGTCGCCTAACTCGACCAGAATTTTCCCTTAAATTTCACACGCCGGACTCTCGATCAGCTGACTCTTCGGGGGTCGATTATACTCTCAACGAGGCTCTCGGCTAGGTCTGCGTTGGCCTAACTCGTTGGACTCTCTCGATCAGCTGAGACTTCAGGGACGTTGACGATGCTCTCCGAACGAGGCTTTAGGTTAGGAATTTTCCCGATCAGCCGAGGATTCGGACTCGAGAGGACTTCGGGGAGTTGATGATTAGGCTCCCCCCTCTTTCTCTCTTTCTCTCGAGCCTAAATACGTCCTCGAAGTCTTAGCGAAACGACGAGGACGCCGGCCAAAAGCAGGATGGTCTCATTGATTTTATCAGACCGGGAGAGCCGGTGAAAGAGCTCGATGGTACAAACTGGATTTCCCAGCCACCCCGGTTCTGCTATACTACGTTCCGCCACCACCTTTCCCTAACCGTTCGAATTTATCTTTACGGCCAGGGACCGCGCGCCGACCAGAATAAGATCTTTCGACGCTCTGTGTCCCTCCGTCGGAGCAATATATTTTCCTTTTTCCCGGCCGGCTTTTTCCTCGACGAACACGCGCGTACCCGACCCGCTATCGAATCGATTCCGTCGATTCATCGACTCGGCGGCGAAACGATCAGCGACCTCGACAGAACTCTCGATATATGTCAGCAACACGGGTTATGTTTACACTTCTCGGCGTTCGAGGCCTCTCGCGGGATACACCCCTAGGTAGCGGGGACAACACCGCGACGTTTATCATCGAGGCCTCGGCGACATATACAGAGAAATCGCTGTAAAATTTACACACAGCTCTAAATGGCGACAGTATTGTCATCTACTTGCTCCTACCATCTCCTACTGGTAAAGGTGTTCTTAGACAAGAACACCTTTGTGATTTTTTCGAAAGCTTGAGACGGAGGGGTGAAGGTTTGTTCGCTCTTGATTAGAGCGTTTCGAGGAACCGTTCGAATCAGGAAGGGCGCGGGATATTTGTAGAAGGGTTATCAGAGCCGTCGATGAATCGAAGCAACGTACCCGGAAGCGGCCGAGTGAACTGTCTCGGTTCTTAGCCCATTTGGAGCAGCTGTTCCGAACGAGGTACACTGAGGCAAACAGCTCCGAGAGGACACGTTTCCGGGCAGAGTCCTCCGAGCACGACGTGATGCCGCTTGTTTTACGACGCCGAACGCAGTCCACTCCGTGGTAGAACTATGGTAGATGGCCAGTCTGGCGAAGATGTCGTTTACGTCGGCGATCATGCACTGGCTTGATACCCTATCCGATTACCAGCGGCTGTCGTTCGCTGCGTTATCCCCGCGTATTTTGATGAAAATTGAATGTGTCGTTTAGCGTCCGGCATACCTTTAGCATCCGGCACACCGTCAAACCTGTTTATGGAACGGGACACTATAAATTGCAGTGACTTTGTTAACGGCCGCACACACCGGGGAAAGATAAAAACGATCTTATCATATAATGGAGATGTTGTGTGTAGATACAATTATAGGTTCTCTGAACCAGAGAAATGCAAAATATTATATATTAGATCCGCGGTCCAAGAACTTGCGTTTTAATCGTTCGTAACGAAATGAGAAACTTCGTCGGTGCATCGCAAGATTAATTTCAAAATAAAGTGCAAACGGTACATTGACTTCAAATGGAGCGCATAATTGAACGTTGCACCAGCCCCCATCTCGTTTAAGATAAACCATGATTTATCGCCGTGGTACACGTACATTAGCATTTATTATTCACAGCGAAGGTCTAGGTTGAGGCCGGGTGAAAACGTCTCGAGGTTACGCATCACCTCGCCACAATAGATGATTTTTAAAAAATGTTGGACTCTTGGCGAAATAACTAGCAACTTTAGTAGTTAATAATTTGGAATATTAATTTGTAAATTGGGAAAATAGCCCTAATGGTCCCAATTTCTTCACTGGGTGGGGTAGAACCAAGAAAAAGGTAATTAAACCTGTACGGAAAAAAGAGTGACCCTGTAGTCGAATCAATTGCAAAAAAATGTGTAGCGTCGCTTTGAAAAAATGCGTGGAAATCGTGAAATTTGCAGCGTTCGCATGACGACACCAACTCCGTTGAGAGGTGCACGGTTGGCCGTGCGTCGGTGACATTGCCGGCCAACAAACAATTCGAACAGCTCGTTTGTCGTCGGAATTTCGAAAATATGAAACGCGATCGATTGGATTCTGCGCCGGAGTCGAGCCAGCGAATCTCGGAGTGTGCTCCGTTCCGATAACACTTTAATTCAGATCGTTGCATCCGGCGCAATCTGACCGAGGGACGCGAAAGGCGCGAGCTTGTTACAGGATAAAAACGGTAGATAAAAGAACGGTACTTTATTCGTTCCTGCCGCTGATAGCGGAGCAGCTACCGACAATAACGCGAATTTCATGATCCCCGACGATACTGTTTCGGTATTGGCTCAATGAAACCGTATATTGGCTCGTAAAGCGTCGTTTGGCTAGGTCAGGAACCGAAATGGCGGCGCGGGTTTCACTCGATGTCATACGGCGGCTTCTATGCACAGATTACTATGTCGACTATGGCTCTTTCTCGACTCGTACGCATTTTTAAAAGTAGAAATATTTGCTCTTTGAGCATAATTAATAGCTCGCGAGGAACACGATTTTCTGGATGGGCAATAAGCATAATTAGAACAGAGATTATTATTTGTATTGCTCGACGCTGGGTTCAATGTCCATTATGATATTAATGATTCGCGCTTCACGGTATCGTAAACAATTACGAATTTGAGCAATCAGTGCTCGCACAGCGTGCGATGCGACAAATTCTTTAAACGCGTAATCATCAATACGGAGGAACAAGCAAAATTGCGGAGAAATTAGCAAAATTCGTCTGCAATTTTTACAGGGCAGCAGAGATTGGAGCCAACAGAATCGGGTTGAATTATAGTTGATGGCAGTTTGATCCATGTAAATCCTGCGGGATAATAATACTCCGTAAGCATGAATAACGATCGTATAATTGCACCGGAGCTTTCACGCGTTCGAAACAAAAACAATAGCGCGACGGATAAAAAGTGTCCGGATAAATTAATCAAATTTCCTTCTCCTACTTTGTTCGATGTAATAATAATGTATCTCTGGAACTATAATTCGAGTCGATTTTCCTGCCCTACGCGAGAAAACCACCCCTTAAGTTCGACGCGAAGATGAACCAGCGCGGAGGGAATGAGAATGAATTTTTCAAAATTAATTAACAAGGGTGAAACGTGGTCTATGCTGGTCGTGGAATCGAGCCCCGTTACACACGGTCGGCGTTCTCGTCGAGGCGTCGCGTCGCGTAGCGTCGCATTCCCCCGAACTCGTAAACCGTCCAGAAGCCCTTCAATTATCCCACACTCTTACGTAATCGCGGCATTTCCTTAATTACCCCGAGGAGGAGTTGGACAGGGGTGGGGAGGCAGAGTCTTACCGGCAGGAGGGTGCGGGTTCTTGGAGTCACGTTGTGCCCTCGGTACAGGACGCATGAGGCGGGGAACGTGAGCGTGCCTGCGACGACAATGTAACCGCTAAGGGCCATGATAATCCTCGTGGGTCCAAGCACCAGCTGGATCATGGGCAACCGAACTAGGAAACACCAGACACCGCTGGACACCAACGTGCACGATACGGTCAGCAGCAACGTGCCGCAGAAGAACAGGTAGATGCTGACCACCGACTCCCGATTCACCTGTATATACCACGCGACAACGTGAGTACTCTTCCAGAATCAATACTGAAAATCATGGTCAATTATAATATTTCTTTGAACGTTTCAACAAAGAATCGCGTGATTCTGCAGCCTCGGTTTAGCGGAAATTCAAGTATCGGAAAATTAATTTCAAGGTCAAAAAGGTCATCCATTTCTTTTGATCGCATCGTATTCTACTGGTCGCGAGCAGTAAAACTGCAACAGAAACCATGGGTCAAAAGTCAACCGTTCTCTTAGAAAATTGTGATAAAAGTTTCCCGATAAGTTATACCCGATATATTTCCCTACTTCTTCATCAATAGCAAGCTATACGATTGCGTTTTGACCGTTCCTCTTGCACTTTTGACGAAATTTTGATATTTTTCGACAAAGTACTATTTCGACGATGCGGTTTTAACCGGCTCACCACGTACGCGAGTGAGACGATGTTACGTTCGAGCGTGGAGGCCGCGGAACGTCGACGCGGCCGTCTTAAATCGTCGTCAGAGCTCCCGGTCGGTGTTATAATACAGAGAGAGAGAGAGAGAGAGAGAGAGTGAGAGAGAGAGAGAGAGCCGGGTTGAAGAATACCGCGGGGAGGATCGTAGATTCGGAGACAGATAGACCGAAATCCGGCGCTCGCCGCCAGGTGAATACTGAATACATTACCGGCGTAATGCAGTTCGCACATAAATTAACATACGCCACCGTGGAATCGCCCGTTCCGCGAAAGCTCCTTAAACTTTCAATGGGCCGCGAAAACTTTGCAGCGAAATGAAAATTTCTCGCGAGCCTTCTCCTCCTTCTCATCCTCCTCGTTCTTCGTCTCTTTCTCGTCCGTTCGGTCTCTTCACCTTTATTCCCCTTTATTCTTGCGCCGGTCTCTGGGGTTATTATGAGTTCGTTAAAGTACCGGAGCTGGAAAGATCGGACTTATCTGCATCTGTTCGATCGATTTCACCGTTTTTGAATTGCATGGAGGAGCTTTCCCGACTCGAAGCACATTGTCGACCGGGGCCCGGGAATAAGGAAAGTTCTACCGTGCGGAAAGTTGGCGATTCATGGAAAGAATTTCGCGGCGGATCGATCCGCTTAACTGTTAATCTCGTCGTCGTCGACGACTACAAAGTAATGTCGTTTCCGGTGGGTTTCATTAATTATGCAACATTACACTCGCCGCGTTACGCGCGTACACACCGACAGCGTTGCGCTAATGCTGCTAAAACGCAATCGATTACTGGCAACCAAACTCCCATTAAACGATCCTAAACCTCTCGCCGCGGTTCGTCCAATCAAAAACTCATTCCGACCGCCTAACCCCGCTGGGTTCGACTATCGCCTCTCCCGGTTGCTATAGTCGGATCTGATTCAATTTGTCTTTCGGCGAACGCGTCTGCGTTCCTCGATCTTCAGACCGATAGAAATTCGAGATAACGAAGTCGGGAGCGATTGAACTATGCGGCGGAACAGAGACCGCGACTGGACGACTAAACTATGCTTCTAACTATAATCGATCGTCCCGTCGACGATCTTTCTTTTATTGTCATTTTTTGGGTTGCTCGATTTTAGCATGTGTTTGGAATTTTTAAATATTCCAGAGCTTAAATTAAGTGTGGAAGATTGCACTTTAAATTGATAAGGCAGTTTCAGGGTGTACCCCATCGCTCGATTATGATCGCAGAGAGACGGGGGGTGTACGTTCGGAGCTGGTACGTCGTCATTTATGGTTGTTTGGCATTGATTTCGACCGAATCGGATCGGTAAACGTGAGAAGCGTTTCTCCATGTATGCGCTTCCTCGGCTCCTAAGTCGGAGGGACGTCCACGTATGGTAGCTATAGCTCGCGTCCGTTCGTCAAATATTTACAGAACGCTAAGTACAGGGTTTGAGTTCCACCTGTTACGGCAGTACTTATCCCCGGCGTTCCTTCTAATAAAGCGAATCGATCATAGAGAACTGCGACGGGGATGTGCCTATTAAAATAATAGACCCCCGCTAGTATTATTAGGTTCCAATTTTACTATTTCATAAAATAAGAACCGTGAGACCGGTAATTTGACCGGGGTGACTCTGCAGCAACTTTGATTCTAAGAACCCGTTTTCATGAGATATCGGAATTAGCGATGACGAGAAGAAACACGGGCACTCGAAATGCTCGATTCGCGTGTTCTTCCACCGGGCGAAATATATTTTTGCCGAAACGCCGGGGCTGCGGTTAACTGGCGAAACTGATCAGGTTGTTTCACAGACGAACGATCAAGTGGCGAGAGAAGCCCCTTTCGCGAACCGAGCTTCAGACTGTACGCAGTATCCAATTATAGTGCGCGCGTGCGACGTGTATTCGGCGTTGAACGAAATTTTCTCCGAGAAGCTGGCTCCGTTAATTATTAATTACGAGGAAGTTATCAAACAACGTTAATTGCCAGGCCGCGGACGACGCGAGCCGCGGGAACATGGTGGCCATTTGTTTACCAAATCCCCGTGACTGCGAGCATTTTTGGAAATTATTGGTGGCCCCCGAACGTACGAATAATACCCGGGAACGTTATCGATGAATGCACGGGGGAATGAATTTTGTAATTAATTTAATGACTGGTACGCGTTGACCGATCATAATCGACTCGTTAATAACGACTAATTATAACTCTTTTCACCGGAAATGCTCGGGAATTTTTCACCGCCGTTCGGCCAAACCGAATGCTGATTCGCTATTGGTCTTTTGTACAGGTATCATTAATGATTGTATCAATATTAATATTATTAATCGCTATTATTGGTACTACAATAATAGCGGAACGTTTATGATTTTGTTAGCATCGATTCGGTCAAATTAATTTCCCGCTGTTTCGGTGTTTCTATAATTAAAAAACGGCATTCGCGTGGATGGGGCCCCTCCAACGCTTGCTTCCCCCACCAACCTCCCCTCCGCGCAGCGCGCACCTCCGTCGCGTTCATTGACATGATGCTCCCGTTAGAAATGATTAAATAAATCTTTTCGTTCGAGCACATATTGCTATAAGAATAGCGAAAAACATAAATTCAGTCTTGTCACAGTTTTCACGAACTCCTCAAGACCGTTTTTATGATTCTTTTACCAAATTTGCATAAACGCATCTCCGCGACGCCGGTCGGAACACAGATTATTAGAAGACAACACAGGGTTGTTTGTGCAAAAGCGAGTTGCGCGGGCCAGCCTCGCGGAATCACACGCAACATTGAAACAACAAACATTCCGGCGGCGAGCGACCATTAATACGGACAAATTAATAATTGTCAGAGCGGCGCGACGATACTGTTATTATATTCGCTTCCTCGCCTTCGTCTTTGCCCCCGCGATGTTATTGTTATTGCTGGGGCTGTGTAACCGCGCGATATTATGCCATCCCCGTAAACGCGCGTGTATGCATGCACGTGTATATATATATATATATATATATATATCACCGGAGTATTAAGCGTTGCAACGACGGCGGGCGTCGCGAATCCTCGAGAGTTTCGGGGACGCTTTATTCGGGGCGGCTTTAGTCGCGAGAGACGCCTCCGAAATTCCAACGGCGAGGCAAAAGGCCAACCGGGCGCGTTCAATTACGATACTTGCCGTTGTTTTCGCCACTTTTAGCGGTCCCGCGGAATTGCCGGATGCTCCTAACCCCCGGGAGAATTCGAAGGAATTGTTGCCGGTCCGTGAATGCCGGACCGAGCTCCGAATTGCGACGTTAAAGGCCCTAGAATCCTTCCGGAACCCATCATGCGCGAAATGTTCCGTGCAATTGGCCCAAACAGAATTTTTCGCCCGTTAGAAACGATCGCTCGAGCCGCGACGCGTATCAAGGCCGTTCGCGCTCGGAAAATTGCAGTCGCGTAACGTAACGTTTAACAAGCACAATCTTTTTCCTGAATAAACATAGATACAATTAAAATTCCGAGCA
>CM052113.1:1482971-1498961 GCA_028454245.1 Halictus quadricinctus | reverse complement strand
TCTATATTTTCCATAAAAGAGAAAGAACTACCCTCAAAAATTAGAAAATCTCAAATAATTATGTCCACGGATCGAACCCCCACCACTGTGAGGATGCGTGCAATAGTAAGTGAATCGAGGGTACATAACAGAAGTGGGTGATTTAAGCTTTTTCGGTTCCGTTTTGTGCATCTACCGAGGCTCTACCGTAGTAGCATGATTTTCTATCAGCCGGAACGTGATGTTTGGTCCAGGGTGCGAGGCTTGTACATCGAGAACGCAAAATCGATCGGCGATTAACGGTCTTACCGGTAAAAAGATTATCGTGTAGCGCGTTGGCGGCGGCGGTTAAAGAGATAGTATTGGTTACAGGGTTGGCCATCCGACGGAGGGCAGGAAGGGAGGAAGGGAGGAAAGGGTATCATCATCCGGACGCTCGTCGAGCCAGAAAATTGCCACGACGTCGACGACGTCCTCGTTCCGTTCGCTACCTGGATTTATTCCACGCAATTACCGCGATAAGGGGCCGCTTTAATAATCGTTCGTTAATCGTCACCCCTCCCTCCCTCCCTTCCACCCCCCGACCACCAACCCCGTCGGCTTTTCTCGTTCGAAGCCAACCCTCTAAGGGCACCGCAGCATCCAACCGGGCAGGGTCTTATCGGTTGTAAACGATGCGTGGACAGTATTTCGACGTTTTTCACTTTGCCGGCCGTGATCGATGGGATTGTTGAATTCTTGATCCCCGTGGGCTAATCTCACGGAATACTGAGCGACGGCAGTTCGTGGCATTGATTGATTCTTGGGATCTACTTGGCCCTTGGTCCAGAAAGTCTATCTCGCTTTTCTATGACGTATACTTTTCTATCGCGTTTGTTTCACCCTTAACTCTCGCGCGGGGGAATGGCAGGGTCCATTCGGACCCGTGCGCATACGTTATTTGTCGTTCAAAATGATTTTCTGAAGTCACGGAAATTTGTGACACACGCACGACAGATAAATCGTTGAGTTACATTTGCAAGCGACTATCGCTTCAGATCAAAATTCTGACAAGCACACGACGAAGCGGAATCAACGATAATTACTGTCAGGCATTTAATGATCGAAGAATGATTTCCTGCGACTATTTTATTTATCGATCACGTGTGCATACGTCTCTGACTCCGTTGAAGCCGAAATCGAAAAGTGTCTGAATCGATAACAGCCTTATCCGGCTGTTTTGTTTGAAGAGAAATTAATTGCCAATATATCGGACTTGAGTGTTTTAATAGAGCACATTAGGAAAGCAATTTACATAGTTCGCTCGAAAGTCATGGCACGGCAGTTTTATTAATAGTTGGCTAACAGTTTTTACACGGGCCCACCACCACCCTATTGGCCTGGTTTATGGGAATCGAGCTCTAAGCAAATTGGCCCGTCTACATGCCCGGAAATTAGTTAATTAAAATAAATCCATTAACGAGCAGCTATGGAAGCAATGTTCTAATAATGGCGCGGAGATTGCTATGCAAATGTTTGTTTAAAAGAGGGGACAAGTCGCGATGAGGTGTCTCGAAGACTCACGGTTCCGCGCAATTTAGCGGGGCCGCGATCCGGAAGTAATTGCTTGCACACATAAGTACTCGATAGTGGCATAAATTAGTTGGCGACACTGGTTATTGAACTGAAAATTATTCTTCGTTGAAACTTACAACGCATTCGGAAAAGTATATTTAACTATAATTTCGTGCAGCCAGAATTGAAATTATTTATCATTTTAATTATACGTATTATTAAGAAGAGAAGCAGGATCTTTAGAGATTAGAAAAGGATTAGAAAAAAAAATGGTTGAGAGCATGGCGAAACATTGTGTTCGTCAGAAAAGCAGCCCGCTTTTTGTTGCATATTTATATCGTTACATCTAGTCGCATTTATTCGGCCACCTTTTATCCACTTTCCATGGACAACACAATGATGCAGTAATTTTAATTAACGCCAGCACCGGAGCCGTCGATATAACCTTCGAACAAATTTTCCGTCCGCCAGCCAGCCCCGATATACTGAAAATTCGTTGCCGCGATACATAATCAATAAATTCAACGGGACCGTGTCGCCTGTCGAACCTTTCAATTACTAGTTATTGAAAAATCGAGGCTGCGCGTGGGAATCATAATCGATACAAATGAGAAATCGAAGCTCGTTCCGGATTCCAGAGGCGGAAAAGGTTTATAGCGTGATATCTACAAGAGTATGAAATTTCGCGAAAAAAGAAATTACTACCGGACATCCGTTGCGGATACATCGATCCATCTATTAACGCTGCCCGCCGCCATGTTGGACATCCGGCCGCGAAACAGCAAAAAACATTCGGTTGGCTTTCTATTTTTCGGTCCACATCGCTGGAACTATTTAACAACGGTCAATTCTTTTAATATTCGATTTGTTCGGGGCTACCATTGATTCACAACCGAATATACATATTTATTAAGGAAAGTCAATTAATCGCGACCCACGTTCCCTACGATTTTTCTCCGCTTCCAAAGATTTTCATCGATTTTCATCGGCAGAGCGTGAAATCTAAAACAAATTTGCGATTGGAAATGGTCTCTGTATTTATTTGTAATACGTGGACTGTGGATTTTTGTGCAGAAGCTAACAAAGTTGCGACAACAATTCCTATTTTATTAATACGAACATTCGAATTTTTGTTCCAGTACGAAAACGACAGAATCGTCTGTAGCGCGCGGTTAGGGGTGCAATCGACAGGTATGGGCGAGCATAATGGTATATTAGGGTTGTTACTTATCCTCACGTACATACGTCGAAACTGTATCCGTATAACGCCAATGTCGCCATTACTCCGTGACATTAGGCGTTTCTGTTCCCCGCTAGTGTCGCAACGTGGCTTCCACCCCCCGGCCTGCCACCCCCTATTTCTTCCCTAGGAGCTCGAAACGGGTTACGTCAGCGAGATATTTACACGGAGGGGTGGCGCGGCACCGTCATCCCCTTCTCGGAAACCGAAGAAGCTGGATACGTGACGAGCGTCGCAACGTCTCACGGCAAATTATAAGCCGCTCGAGGTTTAACCCGGGACTCTTTGTCGTCGAGATTGTTTCCCAGTCGAATTTGTTCCCGTCAAAAGGGCCCGCGGGTGGCCCTTTGTCGAATTACTCGAAATATTTCGCCAGGCGGTGTCAATTATTATACGGGGCCATCTGTGCTTTCACAGGCAATTACTCCCCAAACAAAATACAGCGATGTGTCGCCGAGGACTGGATGATAAACGTCGCGGAGTTTTCCCCACTGCCGCGCAGTTATCCTGGGGGGACCGCTGAGTTATCCTTGGGGGACCGCGGAGTTATCCTTGGGGGACCGCGGAGTTATCCTTGGGGGACCGTAGAGTTGTCCTTGGGGGACCGCTGAGTTATCCTTGGGGGACTTTGGAGTCATCCTTGCGGGACCGCTGAGTTATCCTTGGGGGACCGCGAAGCTCGAGAGGCCTCGGGTAAGTCTCCTGTACGATACAAGTCGCTGGCAAGACCCGTGTTCGTGACAGAAATCGAGAATTTTCGATATGAAATTTTTTGAAGATTGCAAAAGTAATTTTCGTGGAGTTTTTGATCCCGTATGAGCCAGAATCGTGGTTCGGGCTTCTGTGCGTCGTTTGGCAGCCCTCTCGGTAAATGCGGGGGCGGTTTTACTGGGAATTGGCGGCAGTCACGTGGACAGGAGAGCGCATCGGGAGGGTCGTAAGTAGATCCGACAAGCTCCTCCTTCGGCTAGAAGCTTTTTGCGAGCAGCTCGGTTTCGCTGGACCCCGGTGATCGATGCTGACGGGGGTTGTTCCCCGTTTTATTGCGCGAACCCGCGGGCCGGCTTGTCCCCCGAGCATCGCTCGAACTGCTCGCACAGCCGTTCCTTGCGTTTCGGTAATTTTTATTTCGTAGCCGAGCGCACGTGCATCGCTGTTTGTTTTATTCATTAGCTTGGATGTTTACGAACGGTAGATTTCGGTTTTGGCACGCCCTGTGCGCGCAACGTTCGTTCGCGTTGCGAAATTCTGATCGCGCAAACATTTCGGTGCAACGTTTTCGGATTTTTCCACCGTTTCCCGGCAACCACGTGTATTTATCATCTGTTGGAACAATTAAAATTGTTGATGATAACCGCGGTTTCGCGGATCAAAATACGCGCGATTTGTTTATCATCCGAAAGCTACGACTCCGCGTGTTTTATCTTCTTATTCGTTAAAATCTGTTCGCGTGTGTTCACTTTACACAGCGAATCTCGATGGAAAATCGATTTCTCTGGATCACAAGGATGGCTTCAATCCGAACCTTGACGCTCGTGACAATTGCCATAACTTGATGCGGTCGTCACACCAATATCGTGCTGCTGCTTGTCCATACATTTCCAGCCGCGCACGCCTGCCAACCGTGATCGTTTGTAACAACATCATTCGGCCGTTTCCATTATTCTGTAATCCGTGCTAATAACATCCGCGTATCGCAGTTATTAATCTCCGCCGGTAAATAATCGGAACGAACGATTAAATCGTTCTATCAGCCGGGATTCAGCAAATGATGAAATCATTGGGGTCCCTGAAAAATAAATCGTCGAAGCGAATGGTTAATCATTTCGAAGCTCGCGCGAACGTCCACCGGGTTCCCCGAATCGAATTCATCGTGTCCGACCGCAGCGAAATTAATTAAACGCTCATGAAGTCATTCGGTGCGGTTAGATTGTATTTTTCGTTCTACACGGGCCGCGCGCGTTTCGTGCTCTCTCTTTCTCTCTCTCTCTCTCTCCCCGTCGTTCGAACAATGCATTCCCCGACGACGATAACAATGGCCGATCGTTCACGGGTTCAGTGTACCGTTCTCGCAGGCAACAATCAATCTTGTCAGATGGCTCGTCTCATTGTCTAATAACAATCATTTACGCCGGGGACCCGATTAATCAGCGGCTTAATAACCCCGCAAACATGACTGCATCGATCCGAAATCATTAGCGGGAGCAGAGCGTCTCCCTTTAAACATTCATTCATCTCCGCGCGAATGAACTAATACGGCCCTGTGTCCTTGATATGTGGCCTCACCCCCATCCACCCCCACCCCCTCCCCCGGAAACACCCAGGGTTCTTCGGCGGGTTGCCACACCGCGGAATGAGTATCCCAAGGTGATACTAATTCTTCGGAGACGCCGCTTGATCCTACAAATTGCACCGACTGTCGTCGACCTGTCGCCGACGTTCCGGACGATTCGTTTCCCGCGTCGATCATTATTAAACCGCGCAAATTCGTTCATTAACGCTTGCGCCACCTATCCAAATCTATAATTTCATAGATTCTCCATAGGTTTAGTACTCTGGGATTTCTTCTATCAGTTTTCGTCTCAACTCGCTCCGTGCCACGTGGAACTTCCCGGTCAGAATTATGCGAGTAGTACAGTAAAGTCTTGATCTAAGCCGAACGGAGGTACACGATCTTTGCTCGCCTATCCCCTCCACTGGAGGCCAACAAGCCGAGGCTGCCTCGGTCGCTGAGCAGTGTAAACACACGCCACGTAATCCGATACCGGCTCAGGTATGTCGGTGTGAACCACCACTAATTAGACAATACTTCTTTATTTTTCATTATTTTCTTATGGTACTTTCGCCGGCTTATTTCTGGCATTTTTCTGTTTAACCTGCCGAGCCTTAAAAGCAACTAATACACGTTGTCTTATAAAAATGACGAGATTGAATTTATTTGGTGCGGTTCGTATTATAATACATTCTCTCCTAAATATATTTATTGAATCATTTCCCACGAAAGCACTTGTACAATTTCAGTAATTGTAAAACAAAAAATCTGGAACGACCATTTTTGGAACTGTATTTAGTGGCTGCACGATCCATGTCACAGCACGGACCCGAGGATCGGACTTAGATCGAGACTTTGCCGTATTTCGAATGTATTGAAATGAGAACAAAACGAGAACACAGTGTGATATTTTCGCAGCAGTAACACCTTGTGGAATCGAGTGCAAGAGGGTGCAGAGCAGCTCCGGCAACATATTCATTTTCGCATCTCTCGTGGTAACACGTGTCGCGATAATATTTCCGGGCCGAGTGCGCTAATGGTCGATCGATTCGACGGCACTTTTAAATGCATAAATCATTGTATCGGCTCCGGGCCTGAGGATATATCGTTCCGAAATGAACTCTCTTTCTTCTTTAAGCCTGTCGACGCTGTTTTCCGTCGTGTTCGCCTGAAGCTAATCGACCATTGTCGGCACAATTTATTCACGTCCGGTTCTCCGCGCGGATCCTTCGTCGGCAGCTTCGAGATCGATTATTCGGTGGCAACCGGGTATATTGCCGGTTGGGAATTTTTCGCGCTGGGGAAGATGGCGGTGCGTTCGGACACGTCAACCCGATCCCGCGCTTGCATCGAACTAAATGATCCGAAATGGAATGATCCCCGGGACTCCCTGTTCCCAGCGTTTGAACGGGACGATGCTCGGGATTTATTTTTCGCTCGAAACGCGAGATCACCCGAGGTTTTTAGGAATATCCGATTCTAATTGAAACGCGAGCGGTCATTGTCGGTAATTGGCGAAGGAAGAAGCGCGCGTCGTTTATTGTCGAAGGTGTCCCGAATGTTTTCCCGTTTGCCAAATTAACGCGACGCGTCGGCGCGTGAAAACGGAAACGTTTTCTGTGTACAAAATAATTCCGGTTTAATCGTAGGCGGATTTTCGCGGAGCCCGCGATCCGTTGCATTCGGCCCGATCGGGAATTAACGTCATTATTTTAAACGACTATCAAAATTACTCGGGTTCGCCGTTCCGCCCCCGAGGAAATTCATCGAATTTTCCGCCGCGGTGGAGGGTCCGACGGATGATGATGGAAATTGCACAATGACACTCATAACAACGAATAAAATCATTAACGCGCGCTCGATTGTTGCCGGCGCGGCTGTCACGTTTTGACTTTTCTAATCCACTCGACTCGCAACAAAATTTCTCATTATCGTGAACGCGATCGACGATCGACGAAAAATATTACTAGCGGGCGTTTGAAACGTCAATTTAAATTCTATCGGGCTCCGATTAAAATCGAGATAAAATTGATAAAATTCCGTAACATAGTCCAGCAAAAATACGATTCTTCGCCACTGTCGTCGAAGACGATATAGCAACTTCGTTAAATTCGTTTCGACTGTTTCACCGATTCCGCTCGGTCGTAAACGCGCGATATTTATTGATCAGTGACTCGCGGACGTATCTCCATGAATATCGGATTCTATTCGTTTTTTCACCAAGGGTCCTGCAGGTGAAATATTCACCGCAAAAGGAACACAGGTTGGTTCGGCGATTTTCCTTTATCAAGGAGACCCGGAATCTCGAGTGTCCTTTAAAATAAAGTTAGGGGGACAAGAGACATTATTTTTCATTGGAGCAGAGCAGAGCTGAGCACCGGTTTCCTCCGGCCGAATAAATTAATCGTACCGCGAACGGCCGGTCCGCGTTGTGCAGGCCGCGTAAGAGCGACAATTATCAACGGCATACAGTGCGCCGGCCCCTCGTATATTCGTTCCGGAAATGGCACTGACCCTGCCTCGTTTCCGTCCTTCCTTCCTTCCTGCCCCCGTGTAGCCCCGCATATCGTGGTTGTAAATTCGTTTGGCCATTAACTCCGGATCCGATGGGGACTCTATCGCTCGGCCATCGAACGACACTATTAGCTTGCGCAACAAGCCTATTCGCATACCAAACTTTCTTAAATGCAACCCATCAGATTTACATAGTAGACTTTATCTACAAAGGTTTATGCTTCTGATCGGTTTCGGTACTCACACATTTCGATACAGTCTTATTAGTGCAACACCGATATCCAAATCTCAGTGAATCTCAGTTAATTCTCGATACCTGTCAGCGTCATGTATCGTACAGGAGACACTCCTCGGTCTCCTGGGACTCTCGAGCGTCCTAGCCCACCACGGGATATATCACCCCGGTAGTGGGGATAATTCCGCGACGTTTATCATCCAGGCCTTGACGACATATATTGAGAAATCTCTGTGTTAACAGTAATCCGTCATTTTTCCAGGTCCCGTAAGCCCAGTGTCAAGTCGCAGCAGAAAATCATATGCGCACGATCCAATTGACGTCACGGTAGATCGAGAGCCTGCTGAGATCTACAATTTGCAAGGGCGAGATCATCCGCGCGAGCGTCGTCCCACGCGTTCGGGGCTCGATGATCGTTAGCGACTGGTGATTAAATGTGTCGCGTTAAGAATCTCCGCGCCGCGAGATTTAACGAGAAGAAATTCTCGCGTCGTCCCCGGGGGAGGTGGGGGGGTGCTCGTTGGCTCATCGACTCGTTAATTTTACGTAAGTCCACTCCAGCGGCGTGATAATTGGTAAAACATCGGTCGTCGGGCACGCGAGAGGCGCCCGCGATGATAATCGTGCGATCGCGCGATCTCGATCGAGTCCGGCGTCGTGGCTGACACGTGAAACAAGGCCACGGGCCCCGGAGGGAGACTTAACGAACGACATTAATTAGAGACGGAGATCGACGGAGGAACAATGCCCGGCACGTTTCTCTGCAAAATGGTCGTTAGCCCGCGAAATAATTACACGGACGAGTGTCGCTCGAAATAATACCTTGTTATCGGTAAATAATTACTGAGACGTTGATTGTTGCCGGTAGAATTGAACGCGATTTTATGCGAGTTTACGTGACCTTGAACGGGACGGGTTCGTTGCACGTCTCCGTGTGTCGAAAGGGTAAAGAAATTAGGAATTCATCTTTTTAAAGGAAACTCTTTAAATACTAAATTTTTATATATTTTACAAGATCAAATATTTAGTTGAATAGTCGGTGAGTCGAGTCGCTAGAAAATTGTTAGAACCTGCCGGTAGACAGAAAGAGTCCCTAGAAGGACACTAGAGTTTCCAGTGAATCCTAGAGTCCGTAGAAAGTTATTGGAAATTAGAAAAAAATATTTGTATCTTTCCTTGGTTCTCAGAGTCCCTAGGAAGGCATTAGGAGCATCCAGCAAACTTCAGAGTCCCTAGGGAGACATTAGAACCTTCCAGTAGACTTCAGAGTCCTGAAAAGACACTAGACGCTTCCAGTGAACTAGAAAGAAGCACCCTAGAAAGAAACTAGAAAATTTCAGTGGACCCTCGAGACATTAAACGGCAAGGACTCTAAAAATGGAAGAATAGAAGGTTAAACTGAATTTCGCGTTACCGCACGTCACACAGTGAATGTTAAATCACTAAGAATCAATTTATTTAAATAACAATACCAATGATTTTCGAGCAATGGAATTTCGGTCTAGAAAACGGGCTCTAGAATAATGCGCAGCTCGCGTTGCATTCGATGAAGGTTTAAAAATGGCGCCGGTGAACACACGAAAAACTGTATTTCTACTAATATCGTCGTTAATAGGGGCGCAACAGCCCGCGAAAAATGTCGAAAACGAGGGAAACGAGAACATTCGATACAGCGAAACCCGGGTCGACGTCTAACCACAATTTAGCGAATCGACGATCCACGGGCTCTCGAACCGCAAGCGACGCAGATGACGCGCAGGATCGAGCGCATCGCCGCGCCGCGCCCACGAAAATTATTTTTTCCCAACCGCGGGAATTTACGCGGGCAACGAGCAACCGGATTAACTTTTTAATTAATCCCGACCGCTGCTTACCGTTATTTCATCCGATCGGATTTCGGTCGTGGCAAGCCGTGGCCGTGTGGAACGGGGTAAAACGTGCCGGACCGGGCCGGATTGGGTCGGGTCGGGTCGATCATTAAATGAGAGCCGTAAATCGATCCGATCGAACAATATCGGGGAGCTCCCTTGTAATCTATTCGAGCGAGGAGTGAGAGGGGACAGGTTTCGCGGAATTTCGGCTGGCGAAAGTAATGAAGCCATCAGTCCGCTGAATCCCGCTGGAAGATAATGTCGGGCGCATCGGTCGACGGGTCTGCCCGCCAGAAGATTACGTGTTACGTCGTGAAATAGACTGGACCGTAGTTGTATTACGGGGGCTCGGAAACGCGGCCCATCATCATCCGTTCGATCGGCCGTCGTTTCCGGTTATTTCCAACCGGTCCCACCCTCCCGGGCAGATGCGAGAGCGAATCACAACGCGCGAAACGAGAATTGATTCGGGCACGATTCGCGTTCGGAAGTTTGTGCCCGGCCGACGAAAAGAAGAACGAGAGAGTTCGCGGGGGTGGTGGTGGTGGTGGTTCGCCGCTATCTCGGCGTTAAGTTGCCACCCCTGCGACGGTCCCGTAAAACCGGAGGCAAAAAAGATAAGGGACTTCATTTCCCGGCGATATCGCCGCCGGAAATCTTTGATGGTCCGAAGAGGGACGGTTAATTATGGCGAGAAGGAAAAATTGCGGGGGTGGACCGACAGATAAAATATTCGCTAGGAGTCGGCAATCACCGGGGAGACTGGACGCGCCGCGGCCGATCCTGGGCCAAGGAAGATTAATGCCCCGAGTGGCCGACGCGTGTGTGTCAGCGCGAGGCTTCTCCGCCAACTTTCCTCGGCCGGAGTTTGCTAACATAATTGAGATGATCAAATAGCTTGCACTTGTTCGCTTTGCGGAAGCCCTTCGCAAGTTATCCCCGGGTGTGTGCGTGTACGCAAACTTGAGTGTGGAGGGTTACGCTCGAACTACTCGCTCGAAGCCGCCGATTTTACGGTGAAATTTTCATGCAAGAAGATGACAATCCTCCTCGATCTGATTTTCGAAGAGGTCCCGAAGGACTACAATAGTCATCGACCACTTTCCAAGGGTATCCGAGGGCTTTGAAGCTTGCGATTTTGTAGTTTCCTCGGGGGTAGATCCCTGCTGGATCTGTAGGGAACTTGGCAGTAAAAGTAGCATATATGGTTCTTGGAAAACTAGAGAAAAATTGTTACAAATATAAATTTTGGTTTTCCAGGGACTCTGGGGTTCACTTGTCGCTTTCTGATGTCTTTCACGGGCCCTGTAGAGGCTCCGTGGAGTCAGCAAAGGTCCCGAGATATCCAGGTGAGAAAGTTCACGTTCAACGTGACCTGGTTAAGCCGCTGAACCGTCGATAAACACCGCCAGGGTTTCGTGCGCGGTTTTATTGCTCCGTTTCGAACATTTTTCTCGAGCGAAGTCGAGTCAACATCGAAGATTGCTCGTCGATGCTTCGGACACGCGACGCGCGCGCGTCCGGTTCTTTCGCATTAATTTCTCGGCCACGCGAACCCCGGCCGTCACGAGCGACGATTACGCGATTATTAACGCGATTATTTATCGGTGCACGGGATCGATCGTTACGAATAACGTTAAATATCTTTCCAGAAAATCTGGACGGTGTTCGTGCGACTTTACGAAAAAACGCGGTCATCCACCCCGTTCGCGTACCTACGGAAAAATGAATAAATGCGATGTAACGCAGCAGAAGGGGTGGGGGAGGAGATCGATTAATTATTAGCTCGAAAATTACGACACCGTTCTACGAACGCGCACGAAAACCGGCCCCGGAAATTGTTTGGAAGCTGAGCCGGACTCATTTCGGTAATCCTTCGGATTGCTCGATTTATATTCGAACACGGCCGTGATTCCGTCGAACGCAATTAATCGGTTCGCTCGATCGATAATTCACGCACGGGAATCGATGTTTTTAAGCGCGGTTAATATATTTTATCGCGGAAACCACTTCGGCCCCACCACCTCGTAAAAATTCACTTTTCCAAAAGTCACGTAAGTCACCTTTTCCATCTCTTCGACCTGATTTCGGGTCATTCTATCACAAGGTGCGATCTTTCAGCTTTAATTGGACACCTCGATCGTCGAAATCATTCTAAAGTTATTCCGAAAAATCTTCTTGCGTTCCTGGAAATTTCTTTTCGAGTTGAACTTTCGTTTCGTTGCACAAAATAGTCACGTGGCAGCCACGTTTCCATCAAAAGGAAATAATATTTCTCATTATTCGTGTCGCGTGCCCGCTGCTGAACCATTAATAGAGAAAGTGTTCGCGAAACGACAATACGTTGAGTTCCCCTCAATTAATTGCCGATCCATTACGTTCTACAGTTTTCATTAACGAGGATCTGCCTTTTCCGCTGCGACGTAATGGAAACGGGGCGAGAACAATGATCCCCCGTTTGCTGAAAAGTTATTAAACTCCTTTTCCCGGCGGTAAATATTTCGTTGAAATTGTGTCCGGTTAGAGACGCAGAAGCATCGTCCGTGTTGTCGCGAATTTTATTTGATAATCGCGCGTTCGAACACAATTGCGAATGTGTTTCGGGGTTAATACGTCGGAACACGACAGAGTGTAGCCGAGGTCGGCAACCGGTGACACGCGAGCAGATTTTGTACGGTTTCTCCTCGCGAATGAACGAGAAAAAAGGATAAAAATTCGGTGTCCTCCCCTTATCATTCTCCGATTTTTTTTTCGATAGTGGCGATGGCACAACATTTGTGACGCGCGTAGCGAAGCTTTGCCGAAGATTACGCGCGATTGCCGGTGTTAACATCCGGTCCCCGATCCCTTTAACGTTGTTCCGGCTCAACTCGATTCGTGTGCCTCGTAACAAAGAATTGCTAAGAGGATATTCTGCTTTTGAATTTTCAAAACGTTTTATTTTGCATTTTCTTTGAGCGAGAGTTGGTTGGGCATTACAAAACATTCTAAATTGAGGGCACTTACCACCCCACAGGAACACCCTGTTCAGGGAATAGAATTTTAAAAAATCTCCCCATAGTAGGGGATTTCTTTGTCGGGATTTCCCCGGGCCCCGCAACCTCTAAGGGCGGCACTGCGTATTTATAGCTAAACGTTCGCTACGCGTGTAAATCCAAACACTGTCGCGTCAACGGTTCGCGCGCTGCACATGTGTATATCGACGCAATAATGAAGTTTTAAATCTGGACGAACAATTGTGTCACCCATATACGAGCGACACGACAGTAAACAGAAGAAGCGGTTGTAACCGGGGGGTGCGAGAGCCTCTCGTTCATCGTCAATGTTTACCCCGGAAAATTATGTTGTAATTTACAATCACTTTCAATATTTATGAGGCGCCTTCAGCGTCCCCGTGCCACCATTAAACTTTGTAATTAATTTTTGAAACAGGAACGTTCAAACACGCCTGACTAAATGTCGCGAGCGCTTCCGGATTAATTGCTAATTTTCATTGTCTACCGGTCGGTCCACTGCTCCGTGCCGGACGGACGACATGAAAGTAGTTATCAAAGTTCGCGCGAACACGTGTACGCCATTCTGTCGCATTCGCACTCCACGGTTTTCAACAATTTGTTAAGTTCACCCTTCGACGAGAAACTGCAGTTGTCGCAGTTTAAGACCCTGGGGTCTTTCGAGACCCCAGCTGAATTTTCCGTGTACCCCTTTTCGCTGGTGCATTGCAGATAGGAAGTTTTGTTAATTTTTACGGAATTTTTACATCATTCGAGAGTTGAGTTTGATAATGCAACGAAACTGAAATGCGTGCAGTGCTTGATGTCTAACAGAAAGCAGATCAAAGATCAAAGATCAAAGGTGATCGATAAACAGAACGCTAGCGACTCGTGGAACAAAATCGACCGAAACACCGCGTTCGCCCGCTTGTTACGCTATTGTTTATCATGACAAAAGTCGAGGGAGTATGGATCATCCTGTATTTATCGGGCAGAACGCTCTCCAATCGATCATCGAGATTATATTTTCCCCGGGCCTTGGAGTAAAATCCTTTGATAACGCTCCGGCGAAGTTTTTCGTTCGCAAATGGGCCGGCTTATACCGGTTCTATCACAAACTTTGCCGGTTTGCGCTCTAGATAAAAATAAGACTAAAATATCATGCAGCGGGAAGTTCATAAACAACTAATTAAAAAGTTGTGAGCCGAAATGATCAGCTAACATGCTGATTAACCCCCTCGAATGGCGGGTTCATTTTAACACGGACCTGCAAACTTTCCGCGTGCAAATTCTAATTTTCTACTGGCCAGTTCAAGCTGTCCAGCGGATCTCACGGATGTGCGACAAGAATAGGTAAGCGAAATAAAAACTTTTGAAAACGTTGAAACAGTTTATTCAAATTCATTGGAACTCTTGAGAGAAGAAATCAATTTCTATTTCGCATAAATAGCTACAGTATAATTGTTAGTACTACAATTTGGTATTAAAAATATGTGAAAAATGAAATATTTATAAAACTGAACCTTGTATATAAGAGAAGACAGACAAAATTGGAGAACATTCGGTCCACAGTAAATTGCATAGAAATTAAAATGCGTTGACATTTGACAAGCACCGGTGCAAAGGGTTGGTGAACCTTTCACTAATATTTTTGTTGTAACTTATTACAGATCGCTGGCAGACCCTTCAGTGTAGTGGATCCATCATGAAAGTTTGGAAACCTTTACGAAACTGGCTGAACAGCCGTTGTAAGGTAGAGAGCGTGGGTGGCGCAGGTGACGAGGACTGGTACGTTACGACGGTAAAGGGCTCGGGGTAAATTATAAATTCATGCCAGCTTTACGCACGCTTTAATAGATATAATGCGAATTTTTCGTGGGGAGGAGAAAGTTAGTGCACACCGGGTTCCCAAAACTTCGAGGAGACTTTCTATCTTCGACTAACGTTCTTTAGGAGATCCCCCCCGAGTCGCGCGATACGTTTCTCGAAGCACCGATGCGAAAGGAGAGACTAACGCACTGAATTATGCACGGAATTTAATGGAACGCGAGCAGCATCCTTGTTTAATTCACAGTTATACGAAGTCTGGGAGCCGCGGCAGCGTCGGGGAGCAACTCCCGGTTCGCCTAGGAGGCGCTATTGACAGGGCAGTTTTAATTATTAATTAATAAATTGCCGCGTGCCAAGGTGTTGTTCCTCCGACTGCGCGGTCGCCGCGCGGATCAATACCTTATACGACGATACCTGTGAGTTTTTACGTTTTCGAGTTCGCGCGGAAATGGAGAGTGAATTTTCGACGAGGCTGAAACGCGAATTTCCGCGGAATGAAAATATCGAGTGCGCGAACACACCGCGCCCCCGCCCCGCCGTTGTTAATGCCATTCAAACCGCGAATTAATCCTACCTGGTATATCTCGCCGGTTCTTATTTTATTCGAGCGAATCGATACTCGCGCGGAGATTTTGCACATTCGTTCAGAGAATCGGAAATCAAAGAGAATTTCACTTCGCCTGGCAACGATTCTTTTTCAACGTTCCCCCTTCAATTCGGGTACCCTCTGCTCGATTATTATCGCGTGCGAGAACATTTCACTTGAATTTTCGTTTCACGAACAGAGTGGGAATCATCCTGATGTCGGAAATAAAATTGCTTCGGTACGTACAGTGACTTGAGCATTTGTTCACATAACTTGTTCGCGTTACTTAGGAACCTTGTTAAATTATTATCGCGAGCAAAACTTTTCTCTCCGATTTTCGTTTCGCGAATAGAGAACTTTCCCGATGTACTCGGATATAAATTGCTTTGAAACGTACCGTGACTAGCACAATTGTTAACGCTTCACCTGTTTATTTATATCCCGGTTCCCTTTGGCTTCGGCATCCCTTTGCGATGGCCCTTGCATTCGTTTCTACGTGACGCTTGAAATTGTATACATAATTAGGACGAGTAAATGCCTGTGAACGAGTATGTGAACCGCTGCGCCTTGTTGGAAGTAAATGTAATTCAATCTTTGTAGAATAAACACACGGTAGTATTTTTAACGACGATTTTAACAACGAGAACAGACATAACTTTTCATATTTGTTGTACGACGTACTCTGTAAAAATGTATAATACAGATAATGAATAAATAAAGACAATGCAACGAAAAGATATATCTGCGTATTTAATTATTGAACCCTCAATTTTTCCCGAACGTCCTACTTGTCGTCGACTAAAGCTACTGAATTTCGTGCCACCTCTTTCAATATCATATTCTCCTAATAGAAAATGCGATTTTCGAAAATTTTCGGAAAATATTGATAGTCCAATTTGCCGTTGACTTGTACAAC
>CM052113.1:1464026-1482871 GCA_028454245.1 Halictus quadricinctus | reverse complement strand
CGGAGGACCCTGAAGACTGACTACAACGATGCTACGCTGTAACTCTGCTTGCCTTTCATAGGCGCTCTCTTGAAAAGATACTTACACTGCGTTCGGAGGCCCCTGATTGACTGCAACGTTGCATGCTGTAACGCTGATTGCCTTCCGTAGGCGCTGTCCCGAAAAGAAATTAATTTCTTAGAAGCCACAGTCAGATGAGCTCGGCTTCTATACGTACGGAAACGATGGTAGGTTCGAAGACGTTCCGTGGATTCGGAGGCCCCTGAAGATTGACGACAACGATGCTACGCTGTAACTCTGGTTACCTTTCATAGGCGCTCTCTTGAAAAGATACTTATTATGCTACGTTCGACAGCCGTGAATTCGAAGGCCCCTGATTGACTGCAACGTTGCATGCTGTAACGCTGGTTGCCTGCCACAGGCGCTTTCCTGAAAAGAAACTAGGTTAGTAGGTGTTCAACGTAATTCGTGGCCCTCGGAATTAACGTTCACAAGACGTACGCGTTTGGCGATATCATGGCTAGATCTATTCAAGTTATAATGCATTGACAAGACAATGACTTGAACTTGCTACCGAGAAATTAGAAGTAGGTGGAACTTTGTTAACTCTATGCTTTGTATTAGGCAAAGTTGTGTACATTGTCTGATAATAATTTTGTCTTATAAAAATATAAACTTCTTTATTCAAACACATTGTAGCTGTTTCGGAAAATTAGGGGAAAGTATTATTCGTTAATAATCCTCTCAAATACAGCTAGATAAGTGTTTAAACATTCAACGGACGGTCGAGTCTCGCTTCAGTTTCTATGCTAGAAAACCAGATGGTCTAACAATAAGTAATAACTAACAATCGTGGACAACCACTAAAAGATTCGGCCGTGAATCGTGCCAAATCAGAGTAAACTTAAGAAGATGAATTAATGTGTGACTCAATACAAACTATGAACCTATTACTTTACAAGGTAAAGTTTCTATCACATGAAAGCATGAAATACGCACGATTTAGTCTTATTTTTCATACCAAAGACCGTACATTTTCCGTGAAAGACTCGAGCAAATCATGCCAAACGAGAATAAACTTGAGAAGGTGAATGAACGTACGACTCGACGCTAGATATAAAACTATTATTTAATAACGTCAAACACAGACTCACAAATACCGAACAGCGGAACGAAACATGGTCTCCAACGAAGGAAAGGTCGAACAAAACGTAAGACCGGAAACCGCCGGACCTCCCAGAGAGTCCTGGATCTCTGAAGCCCGACGTGCTCCGAGTGGCTCGCGTGGTCTGCTTAAGTACAATAGATATAATATATTTCATATAATAACGTAAACAAGATAGTGGTTTTTGTACAAATATCCCTTAATATAAAAATCATGCTTGCCCGGCCGAGAAAGCGTCACGGCTTTGCTCGTCGCCGTTTCGCGTCCGAGAACCGTGGATGACGACGACGACACGTCCGTAGTTAGGCGAACGAACGTTTGATCGCGCGATTACGGTTGGACGATGGACAAGAAAAGTGCACGGATCCACCGATCGATCGGATGTGTGTTTTATCGGTCGGCACGCGTTCTGTACATGAAAATATGGTCGGGTCGCGCCTAGCTCCGCGCTCCTCGGCCCTGCTTAATCGTTAATAGGACCTACATTGTGATCGGGAGGTTCGCGAGGAAACCGCTTGTCAAGGTACTTTCGATTAGTTTCATCCTTATCCTAACTGCGCCCGCCTTATCCCCGTCCCTCGCTTAAAGTATAGTCCTGGTTCGCTGTTGATCGCGGCCTTAATCCGCCGCGTCTCTCAACATCGACGAAATTGGTTTCTATCTACCGTTTCGTTGGCTCCGACGGAACGTTCCTCCTATCACTGAGATGCTCCCGCGGGTTCGCGCCGAACCCGTCAGGTCCGCAAAAACACCGGCACAGCCTTCAGCCTTCTGCTGGAAGCTTCCCTCTCTAGGAAATCACATTCCTCTAGATAAGCTAGACACACCAAAAGTCCTCCCCGGGGTAATGAGCGTGCCTTTTTTGTCCCCCATCCGCGTAACGATATCACCTTGAGAGAGGTCCCCGCGATGCACCGGGACATCCCATCGAATACCCTGAATCCAAAAGAACAGCGACCGAAGCCGGTGGACGTCGCGAAACTGAAGTAAGGTGAGTACAAGATGACGAAGCAACTGGTCTCAGAGATCGACGGTGTCCAGAAGCGTCCCGACGTCCACCGGTTCGATCGTCCACTGCTACGTCCTCGAGAACACCGCGTGTTATCTGTGGTAACCGTATCCGGGATTGGTGAAGACGGTGGCCTTCAGCGTGATGGACGAGACCTGAGGTCGGTCCTTGAGCAAGCAGGTCTTCGGACACTTGTCGTGCGCGCCGTGCCGCCATAACTTGTGCAGCGCCAGGGAAGCCTTGGTGTGGTATGGTCGGTAGATGGATCCTCTGGCGAACGAGTCTCGGGGACAGAGCCTGCACTTCAGAAATCTCGGACCGACTAGACGGTGCAGGTACCTGTCCTTGAGCTCGGCGAGTCTGATAGTCTTCTTGGGTGACCTGGTAGTCGGGACCTCCTGGCTCTTCTGGTCCGGGACCGTCAGGTCGTCCTCCTCGAACTCTTGGTTCCAGGTCACCTTCCTCGGCTGGCTCTGCTTCCTGGACCGCCTCTCGCTCGGCTTCCGACCCGTCCAAGGACACTCGGACGGCCCTCTGGCGGCTGAGCTTGCCTCGCTCGCCTCGCTCGCTTCCGGAACCGATCGGTAGCTGCACGCAAAATCACGGTTTAGTATAGTAGAGGTACCCGCGGCTGGTCCAACGCTGCGACCCGCCGGGTTGTCAGGCCTTTCGGAAGCGTCGTCGAACTGGTCGGACTCGTCGCCTGTCAGGTCGCAGCGGTCGTCACCGCTCGACCGCCTCTCCTCTTCCAATGTCGGGTACGCCATTGTCGCTGCAGTTGCAGGGGAGTTTACCATCTCGTGGCTGCAACCACCGCGGCACTGTTCCATAAGTTACGTTCGCGTCATTTTTCTACCAAATGGAACGCGCGACCCGCCGACGCGGGTACACGCTCTTCGAGATAGATAGAGACAGAGAGACAGAGAGATACAACACGTGATACAACAAAATGGTGGGGAGCGAGGACACCGCCAACCCGGTTTTTTTCAACCGGCGGCTGGCTGGTCCCGCCGCGCGAACACCGAAAGCAAACAAACGAAGCGTGCACACGCGAACGGAAAGGAGAACGGTCAACCAAAAAATGACGCTGCAACGTAACAGAAAATTGGAAGGGAGCGGGGTGGAGCGGAACTTCAGCGACGGGTCGCAATTGTCCGGGAATTTTTAACCGATGCTGAGTATGTTCAACCCTTTTGTTGACTGGTTGCCCATTCACTACGATTCTTTTAAGAATTTTTTAGATTATCCTATAAAAATGAGACTACTTCTTCAATTTATAGTCTCAAAACGAATCAAGCAATCTTGAATAAAGCTGTGAAATTATTTGCTAATTCGGTTGACAATATAAAGGTTAATCAGCATCAAATTCCGGAGTCTAGTTACTAACGCAATGGAATAATTATTGCGACCTGTCGCTGAACATCTGTGACCCAGCGAGATAAATCACTATACTGTGACGGCCAAAGGAAAGTTATTGCATATATACATTTCACTATAACATTAGATATATTTCAGTTTTACTTTTATGTATACTTTTATGTATTTTATAGAGAATATTAGCAACGAATAATTTGATCTTTCTTTCAGCCATCACTTTAGAATAAACACATTTAAAAAAAAAGCGTAATAATCACACTCGCAACTTAAATCTATGTCAATGATAACAAACCAATTTGTCTCACTAATGACCATTTTCAAGGTCTATCAATCGATCTCTACTGTTAACGAAAAATGGAGTAAAAACTCTAGATTGTAATGTTAACCCCTCGTCTTCTGAATTATTTTGGAGCTAGCCTGATGATTTATATTTTCAAAACACGTTCAGTGCAGGACGGTAAAAAGGTTGAAAGAAATCGAAAATGCTTTCGCATTATTTTCAACTGATTCCTGATTGAATCCGTGAAAGTCCGCAGTCTTATGGACACGAAAAAAACTCTCGCTGATACGATGCAACAAGACAAAGGGTTAAAGACAAGAGACAATGACGTCACTGCAGAAATATGAGTTGCAGGGTGGATAAAATGAAAGCAGAAAAATAGCATGAACGACATCGCACAGGGAAAATGCTCACCCGAGTATCGTTGTCGGTGGTATCACGGTGGTAGCAGGTGCGATGGCCGGTGCTGGTGCGGGAAAAACTGGTGGACCAGGTGGCGGCCGACCTCCTCCCGCGGGACTGTAAATTTCATAATTCTCCATAAATAAGGACCCTCGTTTATTAACCACGATCTACGACTCTACGGTGATCAACAATTCTGCGAAAAACGCGCGCCGAGTTCGGGAACGCGCGCAGCCCAGTTTAACTAGTCAAAACTAGTTAAAGTTTCAACCCTTCGCGCTCATAAATTCACTCGAAAACCGAGAAATTTTATTCAAATTAAAACCTAGCTTTCCCAGAAGTGGCAGTGCCAATGGTGCTAAGCAGAATAAAATATTAAACGTTAGCGTATTCTTTCTATAAAGCCTCAACAATAACATTGAATGCCTGCACTGTTAATTCACCGAATAAAAAGAAAGATACACTCGAGATCCGGCTTCCCCAAAATTCGAAACTACCCCTGTACAATCGGGACAAAGTTTCTAATCCTCCGTGCAGCGGAAATCAATCGATCGACGCGCAACGCTTCTTTGTCGGACGAAAGGCCTCATCAGGTTCGACGGTAAATTTGTCTAGTAGAAATAATTCTGTTTAACGGTTACGGGTGGACGGGGGTGCGGAGGAGGGAGGGTGGGTCTAACGAGAAAGAGAAACACGCGTGTTCCGGTGCCCGATTGAAGTTTAAATCTGGCCGACCGCTCGTTACACATGTTTGCCCGGCGGACGCGACCGAAAAAGTAACGACCGGGATTAGTCGGTGTGATCGGCTTCCGATTAAATCGTTTTAATGAATCTGCCGCGCCGGCGGAAACCACGCGAGCGACAAACTAAACACGGCCCCTCTCGCCGACCAGATTTACAACGACCGACCAAAGCCGTTCCCATCAGACTTCAATTAACGGAGCCGACCAGAGAAAAACAGGGGGAGAGCAGTTTCGTTCCCACGCGGCATCCGAACCGATCCGATCCGATCCGATTCGGTTTTGCTTCTCGTCGCTCGATCGCGTTTTCCGAGCGATCGGCAAAGACGGATGACGACTGCGGCGCGATACGCTCGTTTAAACGCTTGCCCGTCGCTTGGATAAATTTCACCAGGAATATAAATCCCTCTATCATAGAAACGAGTATCCTATTTTTACTATACACCTCTAATTATTCTGCCATTACTTCGACTGTCACTGCCAAATCAACCCCCTACAATTTCAATTTTAAAACAGAGAAAAACAGAGCCCACGACAATTTTAGAGAACAAAGTATAACAAAAAGTCAAAAGTGGAGTCGCCTGCAAGAACCGTCACACAGCCCTTAACACGTCCGCTATCACCGTCACAGTCTGACGTTCGTAAAGTAGTGAAATTAATTTTATATAATTTTATATATAACAAAATGTTCATTGGTGGTAGCGAACGTGTCGAAAGGAAATTGTTGGTACGCGTAATGGAGCAATTTAACGCGCTCTTACTGCAAGGGTTGCTGATGGCGATTATTGGGCGGCGGCACGGCCTGCGCCGTGGAGGTTGCAGGTGCGTTCGCGCTGCTAACACGGTGCACATGCAACTGGTGCATCTGCAACTGTGCTGCGTCCTCGCCTAGGAACGAGCACCTCGAACACTGCCGCCTGTTGTGCACCTTCAACACATGCGTCGCCAGACGTTCGGCGCGTGCAGCTTTGTACTCGCAGAGGGTGCAAGCGAACGGTTTCAGGTGCGTGTTCAAATGCCGTTTCAGACACCAATTGTCCACGCCGCTCCACGAACAGTAGCAGCAGGTGTACCTGCAAAATTTCGATTGGTCAGTCGAACGTAGAAACAGAAATAGTCTCGATATCCTATCAGTTACCAAGTGCAACGAGAATGAATTTTGTGTCAAATTAAAATTTAATCTGCTCTTCATCAGAGATCTCTGAATTGACGTTACGTAAAATAGATTACTGGATAAAGTGTTAACTTTCCGACTGAATATTCAGAGAAAGCTACCTTCGTTCCTGGGCGCTTTTCGAGCCACTCTTCAGATGACTCTTGCTGTTGCACCCTCCGTTCTGGACCCGTCTGCTAGTGGTGCAGTTGGTCGCGTCCGGTTGCATAATGCTAGGCGCGGGCATCGAAGTCGCCTGATAGATGCCCGCGGTGGTGGCGGTAGTGCCGTTGCCAGGATTCGGCTGCAACTGGTAACTCTTGTTATTGTTAAACCCGGTCGAGTAGGTCGTGTGCTGTTGCTGTTGTTGCTGGCCGTTCGTGTTTCCGTTTCCGGTGTTGCCGGCGGTCGAATCTTGTTGGAGAGGCTTGGGCGCGCTGGACCCGGTCGGTCTGCGTATCCTGGACAGCTCGTAGCCGTGCTCCCGGTGCATCCTCAGGAAGTGTTTCTTCACGTGATCCGCGCGGTTGAACGGTTTGTAGCAGATGTAGCAGTGAAACGGCTTCTCCTCGCGATGGATGTTCTCGTGGCGGGTGTACAAGTCCCGGCGATCTGTCCCGTACGGACAATAGGGACAGGTATACCTTTTCCCGCTAGCGGACACTGTGGCGGACGTCGGCATTGTCGTTGTCGTCTGCAAGATTGTTCATTGTCGTAAACGGAATCATCTCGGAAAACTGATTCGGTCGCGGAGCCGTGTACGTCGGACACTTTGACCATTGAAAAATTTCGAATATAGTTTCTACCGCGGTGAAAATGACCGGTTTTATATTTTACAATTATTGAAACTATAAAAATTCATTTATGGAAAATAGTGGAATAAATTTCCTTCACCATATTGTATTGAACGAGTCGTACAAAAATTTATTCGCTTATGAGTTGAAAATAAAGTGACAGTATTTTTGGATTCAATGCTTATACTATTTCGAACCTATTTATTTTTGTTGTAAGCGCGTAAAATCCGCAGACTAATGACACGGTACCAAAAAAGGATTTAAAAGAATTTCCGAGAAAAATTTCTGAGTTGTCGTGCACTGATTTAGGAATGACGAAGGCATACCTGATGAAGGTGTTGCGGCGCAGGGGAGGAAGGTAACTCCTGCAGCAGGAAGGTGGAGGTGACCGGCAACAGGGCTGCAGGTACCGTTTGTGTCTCCTGGGTCCGTCTCGACGGAGGCGCTACTCGCTCAGCCCGCTCGCGTAGCCTCTCCAGATACGAGATCACCTCCTCGATCTTCAGGTCCGACTGCAGGTAATCCTTGCGCGGCGAGTGGTGCCTGTTCCTGCTGTCGTCGGCGAGGATCCTCGAGGAATGAAGCTCCATGAAATGCTCGGCCACGTCGCGGGGTCCTCCTCCCATCACGTCGCCTGCCGGACAATGGGGTTTGTCAGTTCCTTCGAAACGCACGTGCACCCTCTACCCCTAATCACGCCCCCTCGCGCCAACTTCGAAATTTCCTTCTCCCCCTATTTACCTCAACGGCTCCTCCGGGGTTTTGTCTTCTTTTTAACGCGCTTCCTCATTCGAAGCTGACATGCAAAAGATAAGCGCTCTTGCAATTCGACTGTTACGTCAGTACCCTACATTTTCTTCGGCGTTCAATCACATCACGCACAGGCTGGCCCGAAAGTTACTAAATTATTTAAAATTTCGAGAAACGTATTTTTGTTTGTGACAGGACGAATGTTTTCGAAAGGGTTGTTCGATTTTTAAATGGTTTAATGGCTTTTGGACCACCCTGAATGTACTCCTTTGTATTTTGCAAAGCTCCTTTAAATTTCAATCATCCAAGAAAGTAGTATATATTTATATATTAATTTGTGCAAATCTGTATGTTAATTTTCCCATGTGTTTTGTATGCGATAAATCGAAGACTTGTTCGCAATTGGACGTACAACCGCTTGGTCAGACTTTCGACACTCGATTTTAAATTGTGTGACTAATGCGTCATGCTACTTCCAACTGTATTGTTCGGTTCTCGGGTTTATCAGTCTTAAGTGACTCAGACTCGCTCAAATGAGTATATTTAACCAACGTGGGTCGTAAAAACTAGACCCGGTTCGCTGCGACGAGGAGAAATAATAAAATGAGCGATAGACTGCAGATCTTTATGCAAAATATAAATTTTCTACGTCAATTGTAAGGAGAACAATTTTTACATTATTTATTCGTTTTTGTTAGAAACGCATAAAATCCGAAGTCAATGTATGGTACGTATATATCAACAAAAATTGCTCCCGTTCAATTGTAAAAAAAATCATGCAACTTTAAGCAAGTCTAGGAATACTTTTGGACGGTGGTGTACACACGAGTGAGAATACAGTTATGTAAATATTAAACCCACAATGGACGTCGAAGGCCACACAATGTTTCTCATAAATAAAATATAGTATTTCATGAAGAAATTAATGAATAGAGCGATTCTGTACCAGCGTTAAAAAAAAATATTCAGAATGTCTCGTTCCTCTACCGCGTCTTCGAACAACAATATGCATCGTTAATTGTAAACATTTACCAAACAACAGGATACCGAAAACAAACGAGTAATTCGCGTTACCCTTGAGGATTAGTGTTCCGAGGAAAATATTTGTGTTATCGCGGAAACCGAAACGGAGGTGAAACAAATAAACGGGCGCGATTCGAACCGATTTAGAAATCGAAACGACGAATCGGGAAAGTGTCGACCGATCGATTTACCCGGCTGGTTCCTTCGTTTAGTGCCCGCAGTATACTACGCGCGAGCTCCATTAATTCCGTGTACCGGTGCGCTCAGCCACGTAATTGGTTAAATTCGCTGTGTAACAGACCGAAAGTCTCGCTCTGACAGCGCCGAGAGTCGTCGAACGTGACACATACACGCACGAGCAAGAGCGCAAAGGTAATAAACAAGGCCATGAGAAGACTTAAGGATATTTAGCGTCAGGTCAGTTCGTCGCGGTCGTAGGGGTGGGAAAAGCATTGTGCGAGGGACGACTGTTTTCCCGTTTGCGAAAGCGAGACACTGGAATCCTTAAGCCGACGACTCGATGACGCAGAACGCGCTGGAAAATTACCGAGCGGGAACAATAAAACCGCCTTTTGTCCTCGGGAAAGTACCGTGGCCCACGGCCCGGCCGGGTTGCATTTCGTTATTGTTTACCATTCGAGATTCCGTGTCGATTTGGCCGTGGGGATCTCTTTCGTGCTTAGTGACCCGTTATTTCGACGATACGTTCGCCGTTTCTGCCCATTGACCCTCGACGACGGTGTTACAGTAATTAAACGAGGCCTTTCCCGACCGAGGCCAGGTAAACTTGAACGCCGCTTTTCTCGCGAAATTTTAACGCGGTCCCGACATAATTAATTTGCTTGCTTCGGACTTTTAGTTATTCCATTTGCATCTTTAACAATTCGTTTCGATCTCTAGTATGTCGCTCGGATTTTCATGCGAATTAAAAGCTGTCTGGACTAATTGCGTGATCTGAATTATTTCAATGTTTTTTCGAATGTTTTGCACTCGCTGGCTTGGTTAGACAATTTTATAGCGTTCAGAATGTTTGGAGGCTCGATTTCGTGACGTTTTAATAAGGAAAAGATACGAACCGCATTCGTAGCACCTCCACGTCGCTTTTCCAGCATGATAAGCCGCGATACGGCTTCCATCCGTCCCTTTAAGAGGCTCCTCTTCGCACGTCCAGTTGACATCGTCGCTTCCGTCGGTGCCGTTTCCGGTGTCGTCGTCGTTCTTGTACGACACCGATGTCTCGAATTCGTTTTGCACGCTCGACGCTGCACGAAAAATCAATCGTCAATCCCGTTTTCCTCAACGAACAAACGTCAGTCAGCTTACAAGATGTTCCAAAAATTCTCCAGTCAAAAATCGTACGATTCGAAAGCGAATTATTCAATCTTAAATTGCAGTGAATTCACGAGAATGCATGAAAATTCGTGGCAGAAAGTGTTCGATCGGAATTGTGAATACGATTTTTCAATTTAATCGATTGTATATTAAATACGGAAAACAGTACCGTGTGCACATTAGACAAATGTGGTACAGTTATTTTGATAGAATGAAGAAAATTATTTATTATCGGAATATTTCCCATGGACGCTTGACTTGTTTGCTCGAATAACTTTTCAAATTTTAGTATTGTATAATTTAAAGAGTTGCTCACTTCTGTGATCAGGATCCTCGCCGTAGAGTTTCCTGGTGATCTCCTTGAACATGTCCTCGTAGCAGTCGAGCCTGCTAATTCCGGTGCCGCTTCCCTCCATTTTTGAAGAGCCGGGCGGTCACCCACTATCCTTGGAACGATAAACCCTGCCCGTTCGGCTACCTGCGCACCGAGTTGTCGACTGTAAGTCGGGTTACAACTAATAATCCACGAAACACTCGCCCCCCCCCCCCATCCCAACCCTCCCGAAACTCCCCCTCCCACAATTCCATTTGCCCGCCGTTTCCGGCTGACTTTAAAATCTACCCGGGCCCCGATTCTTCCTTTCCCGCGTGTTCCTTTCGCTTGCTCGAGAATGCAACCCTTTCTCCCGGTTAATTGGGGCTGAATCGATAAAGGAGCCACGGTAATTGGGTCATCGAACTTTAATATTTAATTAACGATTCGCGTATCGTCCAGAAGACCCGAGTTATGTTTACGCTCCTCGGCATTCGAGGCCTCTCGAGTAGTGGGTATGGTTCCGCGACATTTATCGTCTAGGCCTTCGCGACATACACAGAGAAATCCCGGCATTTCATATCACGGGAATATACGAAAAACAGATGACTATTCTAGAGTATATATATATACCTCTGCCGCGAGTTTCCCGTCCGTCTCACCCACTTCATTTTTCTCCCCTTTTGCTCTTATCTTCTATATGTTCAGCTGCACCGGCGCGCACACAATACACCCAAGCGATTCGCCTTCTCGTGGAAAGCAGAACCGCGCGTTCAAATCCGTTTGCGCCGCGCGAATTTATCGGACCGAAAAGCAAATGTCGAGGACTATTTTTCAGATGGCGATCTCGATCGATCAGAAACGCAATCGAGCCGAGGGAGAGAGAGAGAGAGAGAGAGAGAGAGAGAGAGAGAGAGAGAGAGAGAGAGAGAATGTGTGTAAAGGGACGCGGAACTCGGCGACGGGGGGTTTTAACGAGCTCCTGGGGGTCGCACGACGGTATTAGAATCAGGTTGTTACGGAGCGTTTAGGTGCAGCGATCGACGTTACGGATCTTCAATTAGAGGCCCTCGGAAATCAAGTACACCGGCGCGATGTAATTATTATGCGCGGCGGGCGTGTTCCGAGACGATCGTTTATCGGCCTCGAGGAAACTCCGGCACGTAGACACTCTAATTCGATCGAGGACTCTAATGGCACCGTAATATTAACTGATTAGATCATTTCGATCGGGGCGACGCCGCGTGTAAAAACCTAAATCTCTTCCTCCCGATTTTATAATATTTTCTTAACACGATACCAGACTTCTCAAAATGTTTCTTGCCTAAAATTGGTGGCTAATTAGCCAGATAATTGGTGAACGTTCCGCGTGTTTAATTTTAATTTCGCTGGGGAAGCTCGTCGGCTGCGTGTATGGATTACCGCTTAAGGATGTTTCAGGCCGGAAGGGAATAACAGGGGGATGCTGGGAAAACACTCGAGGCGAGGCAATATCCTTCAGAAAGGATCCGCGACGTCGAGGAAGGACCGTGTAACAGTTAAGGATATTCCTCGAGGATCGAAACTCGATCGACGGTTAAAGTCAGTTTGTAATATACTCGAGCGCGAGCGATCTTAATTCTTCACCCCCGTCCGGGAGAGCAGGGTCGGGCGAAAAATTCAATCCTGATTGTGTTACAGGACGTTAAATATTCATGAACGCGAAATCTTTCGCCTTCCGAGCGCGGTACAGTGTAGAGGCTGGCTGTAAAGGGGTATCGATTTTCACTTAGAACTCGAACGAGAACCTTCGTTTCCTTCGCCGCGAATTTCGAACAAAGCTCCGCGAACGAACAACTGAACGCTGCGCGTCTGGTGAAAATGACGAGATTGTAAATATCCAAGAATTATTCGAGAAATTTATTTTTATTGAGACTATTGATGATAGAACTTTGGGGACCACGGATATTAACCGAACGCAAATCATCCCCCTGCCAGCGGCCGAACAACGCGAACCCTTCGAGCATCCAGGGAGGGATGAAAAAACCAACCACATGGCTCAGGATTGAGATCCATCGTTTACAGACCCAGACCTCCAACCGACACGCAGCCATCCGGGCGTTCAACAGATTTCTTACCCTCAACCCCCGATACTCGAATAGCCACCACCTACAGAAAAAAGAAAAGAACCCGAAAGCGGCTTCGATTTACCAAACGCTAGACCGACGTTCCCATTACGACCGTCGTATCATCCGCAGATGGGTGACATAACTTGTCGTCTTTACAGCGGGATATTAAACGGCAGAAACGCTATACCGAACCGTGTGGCCCCTAACATGATTGTCCACGGACGTGTCTCGCGCGTCATACGGTCTCTCTTTCAATGAAACAAAGGACTCCCGACGAGTTTTTACTCTGGGGAAACGGTGTACGTGTCTAAGAATAATATTTGCTAATCATGGACAGTCAAGAGTGAAAGATCAATACCGAGGCGAAAGTCAATATTACTTTATTTATGCAGTATTTTTCAGCAACTATACCCTTGCGCGAGCATTACTTCGGATTGATACCGGAACGAAGTTTGGTCGATATGTCATTTTCGCAGAAGGGTTAAGAAATGTGAGGTCACAGCAGATCCCAAAGAAATTACTATGCAGAATATGTCAAGTTTCTTCGACTTCTTTAAATTATTTAGTTTTGAAAGCTTAGAGGTACGCTGAAAATTTGTACAGAATTTTAGAAAAGCGTTAATACGGTACTTCCTACTCTAAACGTGGTACCGCTTAAGGGTTAATAGGGATCGAAGTCAAGCATCCGCTGATTGAAGACGCTCCAGGGCAGTGAAAATCAATATTGGGGTGAAACTTGGCCAACACGATACTTTTGTTGAAAAGAAAATTTTCGACGGGATATCTTTGCGAAAATATAAATAGGTAACAGTGAAAATCGATATTGGGGAGAAACGTGAACGCCAATATTTTTAACAAGATTTTTAAGAAGTTATCCTCGCGGAAACATTAATGGGGTGAAAATGAATACCGGGGAGAAACGTAGGGCCCAATATTTTTAACAAGATTTTCAAGAAATTATCCTCGTGGAAATATTAACGGGGGTTGGACGAAACCGACACACGGATGAAACAAAGTTTACTCCCCCGAGAGGCATTACGAGTAATCTGTTATTTCTAGAGAGTAATCAACAACAACAAAAAGATGGGTACCAGGCTGGATCGTAGCGCCGAAAATTTCTGCTTCCGTGCAGGCGATTTTTCAGCAATCTGAACCGTCGTGTCGGAGTCATGGTCGAACAATGGAGCCACGAAGCAGCGAGATCCGAAAGAAAAAGTTGCTCGTTCAACCAGTTGATTCAGCCCCGAAAGCACGTATCGAGCTGGATCCCACCCCCGTCGGTGCTCCGATTGATTTCGATCGAGCGCCGGAGGTAGCACACGGTTTTCGGGTGGGTGCTGTCCGGAATGAGGAAGAAGGAGCCTGGTATTGATCGGGCTGCCGCGTGAGTGGAAAATGGCGAGCGAGAGAGAGAGAGAGAGAGAGAGAGAGAGAGAGAGAGAGAAAGAAAGAAGACGGTCGGATCCAAAGCGGAGGAGCGAGCGAGAGGGGACGAGAACAGGGGCGTAGGGGGAGAGAAATCGTGCAACCCTAGTCGGCGAACACGTAGCAGCGCGACGTGCACGTCGGTGGTGTGTAGAGGCCGTCGTGTACCAGGGGTGGGCAAGAACGTTCGGTATGTGGAAGGGGTTATACATATACTGGCTCGGGGAATAAATCAATATTCCCCTCCCAGCGATCGAGGACACGTCCTGCAGAGGCGACAGATGGGGGCGGAGGGGGTGTACATCGGAGGCGTTCGGCTTCTGCGCCGGTTGAGAACCACTGTCTCCGAAGAAAACCACGCTGGCCTGGAGGGGAGATGCGGGTGGGTCGGCCAGAGGGAGGTATAAACGCAGACGGTGTCGAGGGAACCGAGAGAAGAAAAAAGAGAAAGCAAAGGGGCAAGAGAAAGAGACAGGGAACAGGGAACGAGAGACGAGTCGACCCAGCTCGGAGAGAGAGAGAGAGAGAGAGAGAGAGAGAGAGAGGGGGGGAGGCTATCGGAGAGAAGCGGTTGAAGAGACCGCATGGAGGGGTTAGAGTAGGGGAGCGAGGAAGGTGGGAGATCGGAGGAGAGAAGGCGCGCGCAGTGTGCCATTCAAATTCATCCGGAAATTATTACCGACTAACCAAGGACGGCGAGCGGGTCGGTGCGCGCGCGCGCACACCGTCCACGCGAGATTTAGAAATGTATAGGAGAAGAGTGACCGGTATACTTCTCCGGAGGACGGTTCGTGCTGAACCGTGTTTCTCGCTTGTCCAGACGATCCCAGAACCCGGCGACTGACTCTCTTGCAGCGGTCGCGCGCGCACACACGCGGAAACGAAACCGAGGAGGAAGAAACGGTCGAAGAAGAGGAAGAGGAGAAGGAGGAGAAGGTGGAAGAAGAAGAAGAAGACGACGACGAAGAAGGCTCGACCATCGAGAGGAGGCACGCACACGCGACGCGAGGCGACGCGCTGCGCCGCGCGGCATATCGAGCGTTCATCGCTCGTACGCGTCCCAGCGCGATCCACTTGCGCGCGAGCCGGCGTCGTACATACGCGCGTTCACCGTTCCTTTGGACACGTCTCTATCTATATCTCTTTCTCATTTACTCACTCTCTCTCTCTCTCTCTTTCTCTCTCTCTCTCTCTCTCTCTCTCTCTCTCTCTCTCTCTCTCTCTCCGTCTTTCGACGAGAGAGCGAGCGAGCAAGCGAAGACACGCAACTTTATTCCGCGCGATGCACACGGCACGCGTTCTCCTCGGTCGTCATCGTCGCTGGTTTCTCTCTTTCCCGTGTTCTGATCGCACGGCGCACTCTGTCACACTCTGTCACACTCTCACTGGTTTTGCCCCCGGTTGTTCTTCCCTCGTTCGCACCCATCGATTCCGAATTTCCACGGGGAACGCGCGCGCGACTCGAACCAAAACGAGGAAAACAGAGGAGCAAGTGTCGAAGGAGGAGCGTAAAGAGAGAGTGTACACGGTCGCTCAGCTCGGTGTGACAGCCGAGAGGAAGACAGCTCCCGAAGGAGGTGGACAACAGGACGAGAAAGAAGAGGAGGAAGGAGAAGAAAAGGAGACGCTTCTCCACAGGGGGGTCTCACAGGCACCCGGTTCCGGTAGTAGGAAAAAAAAATTGAAGCGCGCATCGATCTCTCGTCGGTGGCTCGACGAGACAATGATATCCGTCGTCCGATTGCGGACGGTAACGGTGACGGATCGCGCCGCGAGAACGGTGGACGAAGAGAAAGAGAGGAGGTGTTATGTGTGTGTCTGTTGTGCTCTTTTTGGGTACTCACGATTCTCGGGTTGAGACGGGTCGGACAGGTCGGACGGTCGACGACGTGGTTTTCGGACCTCCAGGCCTTCGGTGGTGTAGCCTCGATGGAAATTTCGTTGTTCGAGAAAACGTTGTGCTGGTTCGGTTGCAGGTTGTTTCCTCGACGGCAGTCGGGTGGCGAGTGGGTGGGCAGGCGGGGTGGCAGGCGGACAGAAGTGGGTGGTGCGGGTGGGTTGGGAGCAGCGGCGTGTGGGTGGTGGGAGTGGGGTGAGGGAACCCAATACCACCCTCCTCGCCCATTCAATCCTGCAGTATTAGGGGGAGCAGTCGAGCCTGTTCCCGACCCTCTCTCCCCCTCTCGCTCCCTCCCTCCCTCCCTCCCTCCCTGCCTCCCTCCCACCGCCCCATGCCACTCCGCCACGCATATCCCAAGCAGGAACGTCTACGACGACGAGGATGATGTCGGCGACGACGGATGCCTGCACGCGTGTTCGTGCTCTCTCGCCTCGCCTCGCCTCGCCTCGCCTCGCCTCTACTCGCATAGTCGGTGCGTGTGTGCGCGACCGCTGCTCGCACGCTCTAGTAGTGTAGGCTTCTCGCCCGACCCTGTCTCTTCTTCTTTCTTTCACGCACGTACCACACGGACACGATCACGAACACGCACCCATATATATATATATACACCCGATACATCCACCGCCAGCCGAAACCTCCCTGCACGTGTTCACGAACGCAGCCTGCCTGCCAGCCGAGGGGCGGATTCGCTGCCAACCGACAGGGGAGGGAGGAGAATTTACAGAGGCCCTTCGAGGTCCTTGCCGAGAGAGAACCGTTCCTCGGTAGGGTCTCGAACCTTTCGGGCCCCGAAACCCCTCCCCCCCTCCACCTCCCCACGGCTATATTTCTTCGAGCTGCGCTAACTTGCGCGGGGGTGCGCAGGATATGCGCCGGATGCTTCTAGCTTTCCTAGGAACACGCTGGTGAAGGCTCTCTTGGAATATTCTTCGACTGCTCCGAGAATTGAGCCGTTCAAGGGATTAATGTGACATGCATGAGACAAACACCATTGTGTTTTATAAAACATTCATTTAATTCCTCGTTTATCCAATGATTAACCGTTCTTCCATTAAACGGCTCAATTGCACGATAATTATTCCAGTCGGTGCCGAAACTGAGACACACAGTTCCAAGTGCCGAGACTGTGGCATATCCACCCTATCTCTCAACCCCTTTACGATTTATTTTACGGTCACAGTGGTTGCAACTTCCTGGCGGTTCATAATTTTTCAGAGGTAGAAACTTTATACTTATCGTAGACTTCTAATTCTCGATTCAAAGAAAATATACATGCTACTAAGATAATATACCAGGCTATTATTCTCGGCCTTTTCGATATCTGGATTCCGCTAATGAACTTGCAGACAAGACGGAGGCGCGCAAGGGAGGCCGCGGATTGAAAGTTCGCGCGCCAGGTGTTTTCGAAGGCTTTCTATTTATAGGAGAATTCGATATCTGGGGCGAAGAGTCGATAATCAGCTCGCGGACCCTGAAAATTGCTTCGGCGTTCGATCCTCCGATAAATTCCCGGCTTTCAATCCTGCCGATTCCGTGGCTCTTCCCTTTTATTCCTATTATTAATATCCTTTTCGATCGAGTCCGGTGAATGGGGAGGATCCGAGCGAGCTAATCTGCCATCGGTGAGCGATTCAATTTCGACGGAATCGCGCGGATGCTCCCTGACGGAGGATTTTAATGTCGCGGAACAGAGAAATCGCTTGTTGTTTCCTTGTCCTATGCCGGGTCCTAAGAATTACGGACGAAACGAACGACGGTAGCGGGTGTATCCTGCGATTCGAGTAGCTACAGGTAACTGTCCTGCCGACGGACACAGGTGCCGCGGTGTATCGTCGTCGGTATTCTCACCGTGGCTGCATTGTGAGCTTGAACGAGGGGCAACTAGGTGCCAGCAGGCACGATTCGAAACGGTTTCGGTCTGCTTTATCCACAGAGTTGTGCGATCACCCCCTACGAAAGGGGTAAGTCGAGGGGTGAATTGTAAATTCAGGAAAACCCTCCATTCTGAAAATAGAATTTCAGAATATTCTGTAGAATATTAAAATCTACTCATTGTGAGATACTGGACGGGAAAGTGGTTCCTTCGAGTAACAAGAGATGAATTTTAGAAAGAGAAATTTGCATTCCATTGAGCAATTTAGCGTATTTGTTGGAGCGCGTTAAATATTTGACATTGTTGCGGCGAACGTAATTCTTTGACTAACGAGCCGAACCGTTCAGGTCCATTCTTCGTTCCACCCCTATGCTAATGGGGGTGACATTGAATGTTAATAGCCAGAAATTTCCCAAAAGGACAAATAAAAGTCGGTGTCCGCGGTCCGTGGTCTGCGTTGTGTGAAAACGTTTCGCGGGGCGTGCTATAAATAAATGAGACGAGTACACCCTAAGGACGGGAAAAGGGCGGTCAGTCTCGCGTAAAAGATGACGCACCGTGACGTACGGGCGTGCGTAAACGGGCAGGAAAATTATGGAACGCGTGCCATTTTCTCGGGATGACTGAAGGGCGTAGGGAATTCGGAGGATCGATCGGTCGGTGTTCTCGCAGGACCGGTGTAAGTTACGTTCGAACAATCATGCGGATCACGATCTCTTGAAAAAAATCGAAAAAGTAAGGATATTCGTCGAGAAAACAAAGAATCGACAAATCGACGGAGAAAGGCTCTCCACGTACGTTGTCGCGTGATATCATTTTTCAAGAACGTAATCCTTGAAACGATAACGCTAAGCACACTGGCCTACGTCAAGGATCAACGTCATACTGTGTCGCACACGTGGGTCGCGTCATCGCTTATTATTCTCACGCAGATCACACGCGTGCTGTTGCGCCGGGAACCCCGCGAATATGGCACCTGTTATGTGTCCCCCTCCTTCGATTCTGTAAACATTGAGTCAGCCACGGTTTCTCCGAAGATATTCGACATATAAGAAAATATTACGGCGAAATTTGCAAATAGACTGCCGAACTTTTATGCAAAATCTTAATTTTCTTTTCGTTCTTCAGACTCTCCAAAAGTTTCTTCAGTTACAATAAATTGTGAATAATACTCTGATATTATTTAATTATTTTAATCGTT
>CM052113.1:1438962-1463926 GCA_028454245.1 Halictus quadricinctus | reverse complement strand
GGCATGCTTCAATGAATCGTCCAATAAATCAAATTTCAAATTCCGTAATTTTGATCTTACGTCTTCGATTATAGCGCCAGTGGATTATTGAGATTTTTCCGATTAAAATGAGTCCAAACACGGCATACTTCAGGGTAATTTTGTAGTACAAAAGTAGTATAGTATAGTATAATATACTATAGTATAGTACAAAGGTGTACTACAAAAGTAGACCGATTTGCATCGTGTTTGGACTCATTTTAATCGGGATAATCTCAGCAATCCACTGGAACATTACCGAATTTGAAATTTTCTTTCCGAAGCGTCGCGCGTCGAGTCTCGAGGTGTCTATCTCGCTTTCGCTCGTGGTGCCTATGCTCTTTCTTTGTCGCGTGGTGCTCGGGTCGAGGCTGTAACGGAAGAGCTGTAACTTCCGGATCCGAATCTTTGCAGAAAGCGAGCAACACCGTATCATCGGGTCGTTCGCACACGGGAACCGCTGTTGTGAACTCTGTCCGGAGCCCGGTTCGGCTCGGCTCGGCGCGGGCTGCGTCGGCGTCGCGGCGTCGGCGTCGGCGTCGGCGTCGGCGTCGGCGTTGTTACACGTCGGCGGTGGCGTCGGCGGATAGGTTGGCGTCGCGGTGCCTCGCGTCAGCGTCGCTGGGACCGTCGACGGAGGCAACAGTGGTGGCCAAACGCGTATCGCGTGACCGCGTAAATCCGCCATATTGGCCGCGAACTCTTCAGCCGGAGGCCGTGGGTGCACGGCCGCGCTCGCGAAGCTTCGCTCGGGATCCGGTGGCGACGGGAGGAGGCTGAGGCAAGGGAGGCCGAGGCAAGGGAGGTCGAGGCAGGGGGTGAGAACGAGGGCGTAGCGCGTAGCAGCGTGTCGTGTTTAACCCGGCGCGCGAGAGAAGGTCGACAGGGGTGGTGGAAGAGGGCAATAACGTCGCAAAGACACGCCGAGATACGCCTCGAATGTTTTCCACGACAAGTGAAAGAGGGTGAACTCGAGAGGGGAACAAAGACAAAAACAGAGTCACGCACACACGACGCACGCACACGCACGTACGCACGTACGCACGCACGCAGAGAGCGCGCACAGAGGAGGAGGGAGACAGAGAGACACGAGACGAAACGAGCGAGAGAACCAGAGTACCGGGGGAGGAACAGAGGGGTGGAAAGAAGTGTGTCAGTGTTCGGTGGCTGAAGAAAGTGTGTGACCAGTGTGTCAGATGAGTCCCGTGTACCGACTTCACCACCCTCGGCCTACACCCTCGGACCCACGAAAAGACTGAAAATCTGCGTGTCCCGCCTTCGATAACTTCGAAGATTCACTCTCTTTCTCTCGGAATTCCATCGGATCACACGAGATTCGCGACTCGTCGTTCGTTGAACCGGCAAGTAGCCGGGTGACATCGCTTGTTGCAACTAGCCGCCATTCTCGAGAGTCGTAGGACTCGGCGCGTTACCGGCGTGCACGGGGGGTGATCGATCCTCGATCATCGTGATTTTCGTGGATCGAGGTGGTGCGATAGGTGAATCACGACGACTGGTCGTTCGCTCGGTGTCCAGCGTGACAACGCCGTGGGCTCGTCTCTCCCTCTGGTCTCGACTTCTACCAATCAATAACCAGCGCACCGACTCGTTCACGCTCTACTCTCTCTCTCTCTCTCTCTCCTCTCTGTCTCCCTCACCCTTCTATATCTCTCTCTCTTTTTCTCCCTCGTTAGCACACTCTTTGTCTCTCTCGCTCGCATACTCTTTCTCCCTCTGGCTCACCTAGGTCGATCAGTCCGGCGAAATCAGTCCGGCGGCGCTGAAAAATTGCCTAGATGCATTGAGAGGCTCGCGATGTTTTCCTGTTTCCCTCTTCCGTCCGATTTGCGGCTGTTCCCGGTCTCCCCGCGACCGCTTCCCTCTTTTGTCTCTTCTCCCCTCGTTTCCGCTGTTCCTTGCTCGCCGCCCTTTTAAAACGCTTTCCCTCTTTCTCTCTGTCTCTCTCCCTCTTACTCTCTCCGTTGAGCGAGGCGGGCGGCGAGTTGTAGTCGGCGTGTTTCGTGCGACGAGATACCGGCGAGCGACAGTCGTCGACGGAGGGAACACCGCGACGCTACGAGGCGAGGCGAGGCAAGGCGAGGCGAGGCGAGGCGAGGCGACGCGAGGCGACGCGACGCGACGGCATCAGCCAGAGGCGGCGGCGGTAGCGGCGCTCTAGCTGGCCGCGCCAGCGCCCTGCAGCTTCAAACAGCCACGAAACCTATTTATACACCGTCAACGTAGCGGACGACGTAGCGAGAACAGCGCCGTGTTCGGCCACCCACGCGAGCAACAGCTCGAGCGAGAGAGAGGAAGCGGTGCGACGACAAGCGGAAAACACCGTCGTCACGGTAGCAACAGAGGAAAGAAAACCGTGCCCGGGATATCCGGATTATAAACCGGATACATATCGAAGATCGTATTCGAAGATCGAGAAAGAAAAAGACCGGAGGAACACCGAGACAAAAGAGGAACCACCGTTGTCTCTGTCGTCGTTGTCATCATCATCCCTCGGAGAATCCGTCGAGCAGAGCCGCGTACAGGACGATCAATCCTCCTCTCTTCCTCCTCTTCTTCTTCTTCTTCTTCTTTCTCTCTCTCTCTCTCTCTCTCTCTCTCTTCTACCCGTCCTCCGTCCTTCGGTTCGTTGATCGTCCTTCGTGTTCGGCCGGAAGTTCGCTGGCCCGGTCGATGGACGCGGCCGCAGGCAAACGGGACCCGACGAGATGGGACAGGATCTTCGTGGTGATCGTGACGGGTGTCGGGAGTGCGGCGCGAACGGTGCCCACCCATAGGGGACGCCATTGAGAGTCTATCTTTCCCTTGGCCGTGTGATCGACCGTCGCGCATCCGCCTTCCCTTCTCGCATCGCGTGCGATCTGCGCGCGGCTGGGACCCGCGGCTCGCTCCGTAGAGGTGGATGGGGTTGGGTCACGTCGTCGCGTCGTCGTGTGCTCTCCTCGGTCGCTCGGTCGGGTGTTGTTGAACGTGTGCTGCTGCTGCTGCTGGCCCTGGTGGTGGTGAATCGTGGCCGAAGGCGGTGGTGAACGGCCGGAACCAGAGAGAGAGAAAGGAGGATATCGGCTCGAAGTCGGAGTCGGTGTCGGTGTCGGTGTCGGTGTCGGCGACCAGGGCTAGGGCAGCCTGGACGAGAAGAGAGGAGGAGACCGTGTCGCGCAGAGGGAGGCGGGAAATGGCCGGTGGTGTATAATGCGCGAGGACGGTCGTGTCGTCGCTGGACCTCGCTGCGCCGATTCGAGCTGCTACTCACCGTTCTCGAGCACGCCGAAGTTCCCGTAGCGTCGAGGAAGAAGGATCTCTCCTCTCTTCTAAGAGAGAGAGAGAGAGAGAGAGAGAGAGAGATAGAAAAATAAAAAAAGAGAGAGAGAGAAAGAGAGTGGCTCCCGTGCGAGTGGTGAATTACCTGGTGCTCGTATGTGTCCGTCCGTGAGTGCGTGAGAGAAAAAGAAAGTTCCGCGCCAGCCCCCGGTGTGTGTATCTCGGCCGGTTCCGAAGGGTCCGAGGAAGGAACGGGAACAACCGGGTCCGAGAGACGAACCTGCTGGAGAGCATGCAGGGATCGGGCGAGGCCCGCAGAGGCCTTAGTCCCGTCGGCGGACCAGGATAAGCTGATCCGAATCCCGCACGGCAGGGTGGAGGTGAGAGATCGGCGAGACACCTCCTCGCCAACTAGCTGCTCCGAGACCGTGAACACGTCGTATAGCTGAGATATCTCGAACGCGGGAAGCGAGCTGGACTCGCTTTTGGGCGCATGGAACATGATAGAGGTGAGGCCGATGCGATATCGATTGAGAGACCCAGAGCCTGTCGATGGCTGCGAGATGTCGGAAGATGTCTGCTCGCGGTCGCCGCCGCGCTCCGTTTTACTCTCTCTCTCTCCCTCTCTCTACTTCTCTCTTCCCCTCCTCCCTCTCTCTCTCTCTCTCTCTCTCTCTCTCTCTCTCTCTTCTATCACCCCTCTCTCTTTTCCTCTTGCTCGTTCTCGCTCACTCATTCCCTGTTGCCCGATGCGAAAGCGACGCTTTTAGCCGCGATTCGGACATACGCTATCGCCGCCTTCGAGACACGCCGAACCAGAACAGCTGGAATGCTTCGATGAACCGTGGATTTGGGTTAGACGCCTGCTAGCTAGCCGCACACGGAGCCTGTTGATCCAACCGGGATTTATATTCGGCATGGACGAAGCGCGACTGACACGCGCTCAAACTACCAGGCCTTCCGCGCGATCTACTCGCGGCGATCGAACCGCACGGTGGGGGGATGGGGTGCCAAGGATCGCGCCTCGAACCTTGGACCACTTCAGAACATCACTCTGGTTTTTAGCCTGAACGCCTCCCTCTCTCGCGCTGTCCCCAGTCCGAGATATTACTATTCTTCTCTTCTGAAAACACAGAAAACTAATTACCAAGACGATTTCACTAAATATTGCCGTACTCTTGTTTCAAACAAATTTTCATATCATCAGTATTCATATCATCAAATGCGAGTAGTAGTAATAAATTTTGTAACAGAAAGTAGATCGTGTACAATATGGAAATATTCCTGGCCAGGAGAAATCTCTTGGAGTGAAAACAACTTTGAGCGCAAAGGGTTTTAATTCGACAAAGTCTTGTTCTATTTACTGGAATTTTTCATCCATTTTCTTGCAAGAAGAAATTCCAATTGATTTTGAATTTCCAATTGATATTTGGAATGATTTATATGTCGCTGAGAAAGGGATGAAGAGTAAAATTTCGCTCCGAAGCAGATTGTCCGCGGAGGGTTTACCCAATCAGAGATTCGGGGCTTTCACGGGCAGGCGTTTAACAGTTCTGGCTGTTACGATTAATTTTCGGTTTAAGCCGGGTCCTAGCGGAATTATTTTCTCAACATTTCGCAAGCCTTGCAGCTAGATTCGCCGGGCGGTCGAAGACACGCTGATACTCCTCGGGAAAATAATTCCGCTAGAGCTCGGCTTACGCTCGAAAGCTTCAACAGCGAGTATTTTACTCGACTGTATCGTCTGACCCAGAGATTCCCAAAGTTATTTTGTCCTACTGGCCCATTTTCAGATAAAAAGTTCCTCAACCCTCCCTCGAAAAATCCACATTTCCAGTGAGAAATTTGCGTTACTATTTATATACCGCCCCGTTGAATCGCTCGAGCGCCAATGGGGCGCGAAAAATTGAATAAAAATCCTTCTCGTGCACGGAGGGTTAACTGTTTAAAATGTTTGCAAGTCCGAGAGCATGAATCAAACCTCCGGCAGGAATGTTCGCGAAAATGATCGCCTCGGAGAGGAACGCGTTTCATTAACACAGCGCGGCGGGGTCGAAAGAATTTCATTTGCGAGAGGATTCGTTCGCCGGGTAGAGTCGAAGTGATTTCAGCGTTAACGACAGGGAAAAATACACAAAAATCGTGGCCGGGCCGAGGGGCGGAGTATCTACACGCGCAACACGTCAAAACGAATTTAGGAAGCCGCATTCCTCATGCGGCGCACGTGCTCGCCAATCGAGCAACGCGTCGACGACGACGACTATCATCCGCTGATGATATACATCGGCGTCGATAAAAAAAAAAAAGAGAGACCACCGCCGGGTTCTTTTCTGTTTCGAGGAATATTCGTGCTCGGCACGGGTTCGAAAGCCGGGAGACGCGCATCAACAAGTGTCCGGAAGGAGCGTTGCATAATTAGAACAAGTGGCGCGATTCGAAACGACCGCGCGTTTTAGACACGATAGTTTGACGGCTGTAAAAATAAAAAAAAAGAGAACAAGACAAAGAATAAAAATAGCCGGGACGCGACACTTGGCCGACGCTACGCGCCATTTTATCGTTTCGGTATTTTTCGCTTTATTTTTTCGCCACGGGTATTTCGGTGCGGAAAATATTTTTATATTCTGGCCCCGGGGGGGGGGGAATGTAAACATTGTGCGAATGCACTTTTTGGCGCGGCTCCAACGATCGCGGGGTGATTCAGTACCCGAGAGATCTCCCTCGTCCATCTTGTATCTGTTACGCTTCCCGTATATCGTTCGCGTAAATATTATTTTGTTAAATACGGTTTCGCGACGGTCGCCGTTCGAGTATAATAGTCGCGAGATGTACGCGGGTCTTCGTCGTTTATACTTCGATATCGGTGCACACGCTCGCTGGTCCCCGAGACGAACATTTTCCCGGACATATTTTCTTTCGTTGGTTGACTGTTATCGCTCCATTGTGCTCTCGCACGCTACACTTCTCCGTCTTAATGGGAAACGTAGCTCGGAAGCTTCCAACGCGATCTGAAATCACTCTCGGCCGAGAGTATTTTCGAAAATACCGGCACCCGAGAGATTCAAACAGCCGCCGCCGCCGCCGCCGCGAGGCTCGCTTATGTAAACAGCCAATTTCAACGCTCGAGAATTTTTCAGCTGTTCCCATACTGTCCAACGCCTTCGCGAACTATCACTGTTATCGCACCAGAAGAAATAGAAACATGCTCGAGAACCTCTCATTTTGCGAATCCTACGCTTTTAATATTCTACAAGATCATACTGATACATTTATTTTCGAATTAAAATAATTTTTAATCCTTCCCTTGCCTCGCAATTTTTATTCCGAGCTTTCAGACTGAACCTAAATTCTGCTGGAGATTGTAATAATTTGTACTGATTGATTGAAAATTTAAAGTTTGGTATTAGAAATTAGTGACAATCCGAGGTTTCCCGTGTTTCGAACAGTAATACTTCGTCGAGGAGGGTTTTCGGGAATTCGCGAAGTTTCTAGTGGGTTTCGGTATTTTCATCGACGTTCTGGAATCTGAGATTGCGATTTTGTTGTTGACAATGAGTCGAGCGATGCTCGAGCTTCCATCCGGACGCACACACACGTGCGCCCCGCTCGCGGATCTCCACGAAAGTCTGCTGTTTATCAATCGCTGCCCACAGCCCGTATTAGCGGCTCTCGAGTGTGGTCGTTATCGTGCGAAGCCTGAGCAGATCATCGATGTACACCGTGGCGTAAAAATAAAGCGGCCCCCAAGAGAGCGAGCTGGAGAAGGAAAGAGAGAGAGAGAGAGAGAGAGACAGGCATGCGCGGTGCTTTGCTTACCGGAGCCTCGATCCACGAGGTTCCTTTGCTGGGCACTTGCTGGATCGTAGTCATCCGACAATTACACAATAAACACCACCACCACCGCATTGTTTTTCTCCTTAGACAAAGTTCGTCAGGGAAATGAGATCCCACCGGCTCACCCCTTGGGCGTCGACTATCAATTCATTTAACCCTTCTGTTAACACAAAATTTTCTGCGATCTTCTGTCACACGTTCTACTTCATATTTTCATCGTGTATTCACACACCTGTACATCAGTTCGCGATTATACAAGAAAATAAAAATATATACTTTTACTATTTTTGCGGATTGAAATGTTGATTCTTTTATGTTACTGGTTGGTCAACCTATTCGTGGCAATCTATCGACAGTTTATATCAATTGTTTATCATATTTCTGGAAGGTATTCCTGAAGGCACTTCTGGTATAATTTTTCTAATTAATTTCAATGGAAACTGAATAGACCAAACGTTGGAATGATCTAGAAGGAATCTGACTGCTGTATCAATGGTGGATTTGTCTAAAATTATCCGAAACAGGTTTAAATCTCGCGTTCCGGAGGCGGCGATGTTAAAATAATGGGATATAAAAAGAACAGCGGTGGGCGCCATTTTGTCTTCCGCCCTTTGAGCGTGACGCGAACAGTAAATCTCGCCGGCGGCGAGTCTTTTGCATTCCGGTGTCGTTGTTTCCGCGTTAACATCGAAAACACGATGCGGATCGATCGGTGCAGCTGAGCGTGCGACAATGCTATCCAAACTAATTGGCTGCCTTTTCAAAGCTTATGTGTCAATTACCGTACGGTCAGGTTGTTTCAATTAAAGCTTAACGACTTTATCGTGCTTCCGCGTACGAATCGGTCTGTGTGATGTTTTTTTCGAGTGGTCAAATAAGTCGGCGCCGCTCGATCCGGTTGCCGCCGGTGCACGCTAGATCGGATCGGCGTCCCAATTCCTTTGTGGACGATTTTCACTGACCGCCGACACTAAATCCCCTTGAGCTACCAATTTTTTCCAGCAGACAAACTGAAATTTCACACACGGAGCGCGGGACATGTTTAATTGCCAATGAAAGACACTGTGAAAATCTGAACAGCGATTTCCCTATATATGTCGCCAAGGCTTGGATGATAAACGTCGCGGAATTCTCCCCACTACCTCGGGGTATGTGCCATGAGGGGCCTCGGACGCCGAGAAGTGTCAACAACATAACACGGCTGGGGTACCGTTTCCTAGACGATACATGACGCTGGCAAGACCCGAGATGTTGACATATATCGAGAAGTCACTGTATTAATTTCCAACCGAGTTCCCAACGAAACTTCGACTGTGATTCGACCCACACAGTCGTGAAAAGTTCCTTGAATACGCTTACGCGGAGATAATACTCCTCGGTCCATTAATTTCTCGCGCCATGATCACTTTCATTGAGTTCGAATCCTCCGGAGGAAAAGCTCTGAACTGTTCTAACGAGAACTGATTTCGAATTTCTAAGCTTAACTATCAAAGTTTACCCATTTTTTTTTTTTTTGTTATTTAAACGAAGCTGCAGTTTACGTTGCAAAGTTCCGTCGCCTTGGTCGGCGGAGCTCCGTTTATGTCGCGAAAGTTTCCCGATCCAGGCGAAACCTCAACAATTTTCATGTTTCCAACTTTGTTGCCTTTGCAACGTCCCGGGAAATATTCGGCCCCGTTAAAAAGCATCTCGCACTCCTACCTGTCTCCGTAACGAAAAGCCGTTGTTTCCATGAAACTCTAATAATTACTTCATTAAAAATTTCTCTTTCTTTTTGTGGTTTACGTATTTCCGATAAAATTCGTTTCACCGCATGGAAAAATTCATGAGAGCGATATTCTGCGAATAGAAACTTTGTTTATTGTGATACCGTGTTTTTCTTTGGACTAGTTTTAAAATGTCACAGCCGCCACAAGTAGGTCAACGAAGAAGTAGGTCGATCGTAGGATTTAACTGTGTACTCGTTCGAAACGCTCGCTTTCATTTGGAATTTGAAGAAGAGTTTGAAACCGATAAGCGATTAGATATTGCAGAGAACAATACTCGTTATAGAGCGGTCACGTGGTCGGCAGAAAGGTCGTTCACCTTTGCAGCTTGTTCAAGAATTTCGGAGCGCTAGAGTTCAATTGACCTTAACCTGTTAACTGGGGATAACAAGTGTGCTCTTCATTTGTATTCACCTCCATCTCCGACTTCAAACTTTCTTACTTGTTTGCCCCTACCGATCATCGCAATATAACCGTCGATTTATCCAGGGTTCACCGAAAAACACTTGACCTTGCAACGTCCTCTATACTCTTAATAACACATTTGTTAAATCACAATCGAATAAAGTAGTCTCGAAGGCGTAAGCGACAATAAACAATTCTATGCAATAAGAGGCAGATCCCTGGAACTATCCCTTAATGATTGAAGGGATGATTTCAGGGGTTTAAGACTGACTAATTTTTGCGAGTTTTGCGATCGTCGTGTGGCCGATCTCGAGATAACTGGACGGAAGGTCACCGATCGAAGCCCTTCGGAGGGCCAGGCTCATGTTCTCCGCGGAAACCGGGTCGCGAAGGTTAAGGTCGAGTGTCCGCACGGCGGCTCGCAGCGGCGCGCTTTATTTTCGGAGCGGAGAGCGGGTAGGGGCGGGTACAGCGCAGAGATCGTAAGTTGCCGAGAATCTACGATCTGTATTCGTGTGTTGTTGTAAACAACCTATCACGATATAAACTATATTATTATAAATAATCTAGTAAGTGGAGCACGGTAGAGGAAATACTGGTTTCTCGAATCTTTCCGTGTTTTCAATTTTTCTGCAGCAACAGTTGCAACTGAAAAATCGGAAAAAATTCTGAAACCTGAGGTTCGATATCTTAAAGGTGTCAGATTAGTATTAGAATTTTTAGATGCGATTCAATAGGCAAAATGAAGTAAAAGCTGGGCTGAAACTTGGTAGAAGGGGTTGTTTCCCGGTAAGGTGCGAACCAATTTCCGTTCAGAATCGACTGAAGGGCGTTTCGACCCCCTTCGGCTAGGCCCTTCAGCCGTGTATAGTCCTCTTGTGTTCTGGGCAGCTTGCGATAATTACAATGCTTGCACGGTACACGTCCATCTGACCGGACGCGATGTCGTTTGCAGATGTCGAGCGGAATCAGTGCAACTGCAATGGGGATCGGCGTTAGTCACGGGACCGGGGGTGCCGAGGGTGTCGCCGGTGGTTGCCGGATGCGCGCCCAGAGCCAAGCTCAGACTCCTGCGTCCGACTCCTCGACGCAGCACAGTAATCCTCAGCAATCGTCCCAGCAGCAGCAACAACAACAGCAGCAAACACCCTCGTCGCAGCAGCAAACGCCCTCGTCGCAGCAACAGCAACCGCAGCAACAGCAACGCCAGGGCTCCGGGATCATGGGCCGCTCGAAGAAGGACAACTGTTGCCTGTGTTGGTGCTGCAGTTGCTTGTGGTATTACCGTTCCTGTATATTTGCATTTCCGCCCAGAGTCTTCCTGTTCGCGTACACGGCTATTAGCTTGTCTTCCAACGGATTTTTCACTATCAAGTTTTACTCGGTGAGCTAGTCACCATTCTGTTCCATGACCTTTGGCTACCTTTCTGGCAGCTTGGTGGCGTCTTGGCACTATTTCAACAGTCGCGTGTGTTACAAACAATTTGTAAATTATGTTCTACACATCCTGACGGAAGCTAGCAACCGGCCATTTTAACGGACAGCGAGAATCTGGCTTCCGCATTCAACGAAATTCTGGCGTTCTTGTTTTGGGAGAGAGCGGTGACTGCCATTTCATTGGAATCATTTTTATCGATCAGTCGAAGTTGCTGTAATTTACTTGAACAAGCTCTCCTTCTTTCGACATGATGAAACTGAATACAATTCACAGACAGGGTTTTGTGTTTTCCATGTTCGAAAAGATCAGATTTAATCCACTTGCTATTCAAACTGCCAAGACAAGTAACGCTGAAAATCCACGGATTTCGTCACAATGCGATCTCGCCCCAGTAATTTCTCCGACATTAACGATTTCTTCCGTTGTGCCCGGCTTCGAGAACGCGCCGCGTTCTGTAAGCCGTAAGCTGTTCGAAGACAACGGACAGTAGCGAGGAACGGAATGAATGACCGAGAAAAATGAGAAAAAAGAAAAAGAGTGAACGAGCCTGTCTGAAAAAAAGGTTCGTTCTCGGCTCGGTGAAAAAGTGGGAACATCCGGCGATCGATCCTCGAAACCGACTGCCGATAAACTTGCGTATATCCTGCCGCGTGACAAGCCATTATCGCCCCGTTTCGTAATATAATCGTCGGCGGAACGATGTCAGTCCATTGTCTTTAAACGGAGCTACGACCTATTTACCATCGAGCTGACATACCTACGTACACTCTTTCTCTGTTTCATGCCGCGCGTAGGAATAAATGGTAAGCAGGCCACGGGGCTGGACTTCCTTCAAGCTTGCTCGCACGTAATCGCCGGAGGTCTGCGAGAACTAGGGAATCTCGGGCCGGGCCGGGCCGGGTTCTGGAACCCAAAAATCTCGGGGACCCAACGGACCGGAAATTCTTTTGGTCGGATCGGAATTCCCGAAATTTGGAGAGCTCTGATTTGAATTTTCCATTATCGATTTTTCGAATCCATCTCGTGACATTTTATTCTCGCACACCTCCAGCGATCACTATGTCCCGGGAGTTGCAACGAGAGCCCATCACTGGGAGAGAATTCAGAATTTCTGAAGCCAACTTTCGCTTCCTCGACACCTGATAAATTAAATTTGCCAAGAAGAACAAATTTGAAAAACGAATTGAAAGTAGACACCGAGATATTGGCACAAGGGTTAAATATGCGGAGTTACCGCGAATGGATTTTCCAGGATATTACAATTTTAACGAAGTTCAATTTATTTTGCTTTCGGTTTAATCAAATATTCGGAATATTAGGGGCTCCTTTCAACTTGTTCTCCCTTTCATCCCCTGTTGAGGGGCTAGATGAAAAGAGGCTTTTAACTTTTTATGCGAACGAGCCTTGCTCGCGGGGGTCGCGTACAGTTTGAGAGTTGTTTGTGTTCCGATATTTCGTCTATATTTATAATTTTTAATGAACGAGCCCGTGAACGTTGCCAGCAGTCCGCGGACTTTATTCACTCGACATTAATTCACATTCGCCGACCGCGACGGATCACCTTTTTAATTAATCTTAATTGGGGTTTTACCTCGTTTCCGATCAGTGATTCTTCATTTTTCAAGCTTCGCTTACGTTCGTCCACGTAATGTTTCTTTTATTTGATCGTCGCGGTGTTGGATCGAGAAGGAGCTCCTCTAATTTGATACACGGATCAGAATTATTCAAGAGAGTTCAGTTTACCGGAGAGCTGTTAATGCATCGAGATTCTGAATTATCTCTTATATAATTTTTCAGCCATGGGGAAGATCGATAACAGTTCTCAGGCTAACGAGAGAACGACCTGAATTTATCCACTCCATCCGCCATTGTTGCCGAGGACCCGCATACAGCCATTTCCGAAATCTGTAATTCAGTCTCCGTTCTCTTCGCTCTGAAGTTTCGAGCACTTTTTGATAGACGAATCAAGACTTCATGGACGTATCAGTTTCAAAAAGATTATTCTTTGTACTGTTATTTTAAACAATATTTTACTTCACTGTTCTCTATACTCTTCTTTTATTGTAGCTGCTTCCGCAGTACGAAGTACATTGGCAATGCGTGCTAATAATTTTCGAAGAGTAGATCAAAAAGAGCTCCAACCTTCACAGTGACGACATAACCGTCTTCATGAATAAATACCGTCCCGAATAAATCATTCATGTAACAGATCACGTCATAAAAAGATCCACGAAGAACAGAACGAACGGTATAAAGTTTCAGTATAGAGAACGATCGATAATTTCCTCAGAAACTTGGAAAAATTGTTCAACAGTCTCTAAAAGAAACTACGAAAGTAGGGAGGGGGTCACGAAAGCCAGAAGATAGTTTTCGCAGGGGGGTGAGAGTTTCTCGAGGCAGCCGGAGGTATTTATACGGGGACAATTTCGCATCGGAGGCGGCCAATCTTTCCGCCGACAAAGATTTCCCAGCGATAACCGCCCCTGGGATCGTTGGCGAAACCGTCGGCCGCGGAAAAACCCTCCGGATGCGTAACACGTGTCCTCCCTCGACGGAAATCTGTCCCGGCAAGGCGAGGGCGGAACGAAGGTTTTCCGGCTGCCGCTATCTGCTTATTTATCCGTGCGTCTCTCCTCTCCAACCCCCGGCCACGCGGTTCGGGCGTTATCGTCGCGGTCGACTGTTTGCAGAAACGAAACGAGCAAGTCTCCAGGATAATCGGGGCCGGGAAACGCGAAGGAAACCTCTGCCTCGCACTTTATTCCTCGTCCGGTACGCGGCGGACGAGCGTTTCCCTCCCAGTTCATATCGTATTCGACATTGTCGTTGTTACAACGTCGGACAACAATCGTTCTTTGTTCCTCCGGGAACTCTCATTTTCTTCGTTCTACGTCGGTCGCGATAAGTTTCCGCGGTCCCGTCCACATCGGGGGTAGTTTTGATACAATTCCGCCGGATAAAGCAAATCCCTGCGACTGCCGGAATCACGGTTCCTGAATCTCTCCCCGGGTTGACCTTGAGGAAACCCTGGACACCATCACTGGATCATTCGTGAGTACCGGCGTGGAACAGTGTCTTTGTTTGGGGATGTTACTCCTATTACTTCAGCATCACGTTTTTCTTCGCACGTCTCGAATATTGTTACGGTAGTTCTGGAATTAAAAATTCTGAAAAAATTTCCACTCTTTTATCGAATTTTAGCGTAATTTTTAGTCAAGCAGAACAGAGAAAGTAGGGCAGAATTTATTAAAAATATATTCACCCTATAACCACCCTTTCGGTGGGGGTACCGACTCGAAACTTGCCGCAGAGGGTTTTCTTCGGGGGTGTCTATCGAACGGTGCGAGTACCGTTTCACCTAACTTCACCGAGCCATTGCCCCCATCATCACGCGCGATCAAGGACGATTGTCGAGATTCGCGAACTACCCTAAGCCTGGATCACCGCTCCGGAAGCTATCGAAGGAGGACAGCGAGACAATGAACATTAAAGATGGCGTTTTGTCGACAGTTTGGCGGCGATCGGCGGTAATTCGACGGGTGCAGAGGGCGCAGGTGACCAGGGGAAGAAGAAGGTTAACGCGGGCGTCGGCGGCGAGCTCGGGAGCAGCGTCCTCGGGCACGCAGGTGCGGGGAACGGCCTCGACGACACCATGGAGTGCAGCACGGAGGAGGTCAGGACATGGGGTTCCTCCTTCGAGAAGCTGATGAGGAGCGCAGCCGGCCGCAAACTGTTCAGGGCGTTCCTCAGGAGCGAGTTCAGCGAGGAGAACATCGCTTTCTGGATGGCGTGCGAGGACTTCAAGCGGGAGAACAATCCTGAGAAGATCAAGAAGCAGGCGGAGATCATCTACAAGGAGTACATATCCGAAGACTCGGCGAAGGAAGTAAGTCTGTCTGCGCATCCCTTTCATCACTTTGCTTGATCCTTGAACCGTACCGATCCTTCTTCCTTTCGACGTACTTCCTTGATTCTTGCGGTTCGCCGACTCCGTGCTGTCTTCGACGCTTTGATCCACGCGTTGCTTTGTTACTCCCTTCATTTCCTTCATCCTTCCCTGGATCCTGCGCTTTTCAGGAACTCTTTCCTGTCGACTCTTTCACTCGATTTCTGCGAAGCAGAAATTTTCTCTTTTATTCTGTTCTCCTTTGATTCTTTGATTCGAAATCATTTCTAATTAGCAGAGTAGTTAATACGTATTCCCGCGGCTATCATCCGATATCAACCGATATGGATAGATATCCTTGCTGATCCAAGTGGCAGTCCCAAGGTGTCCTTTTCCTCTTCCTTGTCTTACTGAATCCAGTTCCGTCGAGGTTCGTATCACTAAACGGAAGTGTCGGCTTCAGGTGAGCCTGGACGCGCAGGTGCGCGAGATAGTGAACAACAACATGCTGGAGCCGACCCCGCACACGTTCGACGAGGCCCAGTTGCAGATCTACACGCTGATGCAGCGGGACTCGTACCCCCGTTTCGTCAACAGTGACATCTACCGGCGGGTGGCCCGACTGGACAACAGGTCGGCGACGAGCGGCAACGAGGACCACGGGGGTAGCGGCAAATCGAAGGGGAAGAAGGGCACGACGTAATCGGGGTGTCGGTGCAACAGGGGTGGCAGCGGACCAACACCCTCCGTCTCCAGAGCGCGTGTCCGCCGATCGTTGAGGTCTCGAGATCGTTGGATCTCTCTCGATCGGGGACCGCGTTGAAACGTTGCCCGGCGACGAGACGACCCGGCACAGGCGATCGTAGATCACCGAGGCCTGGATCGGGAGGGACAGCGTCGATCCAAGGCCTGGACCACGCACGACACACCCCGGGATCTCGTCCGGATCAACCGGAATATCCCTCTGTCGCGAGAGGCAAAGGGTCCCCTTCGACGAACGGTACCCTCGTCTCGAGAGGACCTCGGGGACCGTCGAGGACGAAGATTCATGATGATGTTCGCTAGCGACTCGCATTTCCACGACGCGACGCCACATCGGGGCCACGTGAACACGCTCGCCGCGTCTGCGAACGTGACGCACGAACTTGACGATGGACTGAATCATTTCGAAAGAAAACTCACAGAAAACCGGGCAAACGAAAAACACTGGGAAGAAGAGGAACCAGAGAGGAATCGCACACAACGGGACAGATCGAGGAGGAAGCGACCAGGAGAGAGGATCGGGACGCCGACCCTTCCTTCCAGGATACTCGGCCAGGCTAAGCTCGAACATGATCGGGACGCACGCGGGTCGGTCGGGGATGACGTTCGTCCGTCACGGAAGTTCCTAAGCTCATCGTCCGAGTGTCTTGCACGACTGATCGTCGCCGATCATCTCTCTCTCACTCTCTCTCTCTATTTCTCTTACTCACTCTCTCTTTCTTCCGCTCCAGCGATCTTACTCTCTCCATCGCTCTCTCATTCTATCTCGCGTGCGTTCTCTCTCTCTCTCTCTCTCTCTCTCTCCCTCTCTCACTCTCTCTCTCTTTCTGTTTCTATCGGGCCCTTCGACCCCGCCGTTTTTTCTCCTCTCTTTCTCGCTCTCTTTCACCGTGCCCAACCCGTTTCATTCGTCGAAGGAGGTCTCGCGGGACGATCGTCGAGGATCCACCGTTGCGATCGAGCCACGGGAGAGAGCTCGGAACGCGATCCTCGCCGCGAAACAGGCTCCTGGGTTGATGATTCTGTTGTTCGTTGTTTCCGATCGTTCTCTTTCCCTGTTTCGCTCGAGGACGTCGAGAGCACAATCGATCCTCGTGTAACGCCCGGGGGCTCCGGAGAAGCCAAGAATCGTCTAGCGATCGAAAAGTTTCGCAAGTAACGTACACGTGCTTTCATTTAACTCGGGACATTCTGTTCAACGAAGACGAAAAAAGCCCTTTTGTACCTTTTTTGTACGCCCAATAGCAATCTTTCGTGACGACACCCAGAACGACCGGAAAGAGAATATTGTACATCGATCGCCGCTTCATGTTTTACCGTAATCCGCGCTACGTAAAGATTGCAATGGACCACGTCGTGCAGGGTGTTGTGCAATTGAAAAGCGTAATTTCAAAAATAAGTCGAAACCGAGTTCGTTCCCGCGAAGCTCCGTTTAGGAAATAACGAATTCATCGGACCTCGGATTTTATCCATTTACCGCAGCCTCGATCATTTAAAGCTGACAATCAGAATGATTACAAGTTGAACATAGTGAAACGAAGTCTCTATTGTGCTCTAATGTTTAAAGGAAGAAAACGAAATCTGCAAATTACAGTGACTTCTTTATATATGTCGCCGAGGCGTGGCCGATAAATGTCGCGAAATTATCCCCACTACCGTGGGGTGCACCCCCGTGAGGGGCCAAGATAACTCGATAGAGCTCGTCACGCAACAATGCTCTGCTTTTTCTACGTTCAACATCAAGACTCGTGTTGCCGACATATATCGAGAATTCGCTGTACACGTAACAATTAGACGGATCTTTAAGCTGTCGGCATTCATTGCACAGGAGCCAAACGGAAACTTCCTTGAACAATTCGACAGAAAATATTAGAGTTCCTAGATTCTCCGATTGCATAAAATCCGCGGTCCGGTGAGATAATTTACACTGGGCAAGTGATTGCTGGTGGCGCGATCACCAACGCAACGAAGCTTCTCTGGAGAAGAGGCCTCGCTTGAACGAACTCTTTGTTTTCGACGGCAGGAACACGTTCACGGCACCCTGCGCGAGCATCGCGTTACACGAGGCGCGGCTGTGCAGCAATTTCGCGGGCCGATTTCCGGTGGCTCGCGAGCGTCAGAAAAATGGCGCAGAAAGACGCTCGTCGCAACGGCGAACGCGACAGAAGCAATATTCATCAGCGGGAACGAATCTCATCGATCGAATCGATCGTTAGTATACGGTGGATCGACGGAGGAGCGTCGAGGATGCCGTGATAGCGGGCGACGCCCAATTTGCACGCGAAACTCCTGCGCGAGAAGGGACTCCTTTTCCCGATCGTTTCCGAGATAGAAGAAGAAAAAAGAAAAGAAAAGAAAAGAAAAGAAAAGAGAAAAAATAAAACGGGAAAAGGATCCCCCCGTTCCGCTTCGGTCTTATTTGTGATACCGTGCCGGAGCGGCCGCGGGCGATCTCCGGGTGTTAAAATTGATCGGGGAAGTACCCTCGTTTCGTTAGAATCGCGATTACTGCAACGGGACCACGAGAAGAGGGGGTGACTTTTCTGGGATGCGACGAGGAGTTTCGTCTGCAAACGTATCTTGTCCTGAATCGTCAGAAACACGAAACCGGGGACAAACCGTGCCGGCCTCTAGTCGAGACGAATCGCTTTTAACAATCGAGCGCCGAGGGTTATTGTTTAATCGTGACGAAGAAAAGTCTTCGATCACCTCGATACAGGCTCTCTCCTTCAGCCCTGAACAGACGAAGCACTTATCAAGCCCGCGCATTTCGAATCGACATCGAACAACTGCTTCTGATTTAGCATCGTTTTTCGCACAATGATCTACACGGTCCGGTGTACGTAGAAATCGAGACGGAACGCGTTTTGAATAGTCGAAGCGTCTCGGTTTCGATAAATTGATTTCGGGTCGGTCCTTAATTTTAGTTTCTCGATACACGAGGACGTGTCGCGAGACAATGGCGCACAGTTGCTACTCGTCGACGAATGACGAGGAGAACAGAGCTACCGGGCCACGAACTTCCGTTTCACGAACGAAGGGACCGAAAGGTCAACGAACACGAAGAAGGGGAGGCAACGGTATGATCTAGTCAGCATCGCTCGAGCTCGATGGCATCGATGACAGGAAATGGCCTAAGCCAGGGAATACGCTCACTCGGGCCACGAGTTCGAACCACTTCCGAGCATCCGAGCAGCCGCCATTTTGTCGGCACCAGAGATGAAACGTCGCGACGCGAGTTTGAACCTCTGAACTTAACAGTTTACTATTGTTTACGAATCGTTCGGTTCCGAAACTCTTCTGGTAGACTGCGGATACGACGCGTTTAGGAATGGACGAGCGAAAACCATGAATTTCAGGACACCTATGCTTTCGATTTGTTAACCCTCCGATGGCGAGGTTCGGGACTGTTTTCACTGAGAGAGCCGAAATCGTTGTTTAACACTTTACTTACAATTTTCTAAGCCAAAGATCGAGCACTTCTCACTGAACTGTTCAGAAGCGATTTCTAGAATTAACATAATGTAACTACTTCTGCTGAAATTATTATTTGAAGTCTGTCAACAGGTTTCCGGTAGGTAAAGCGTTAATTACACGATTTCTGGCGATCGAATGAAACGAACTGTGCGAGTATCGCCAAAAGTACATTTCAAATGCTCGATAAATGAATTAGTCCTGAACATCATCGGTGATATTAGTTGTAACAATGGTCCCAGGGTTAAAGGTCGTTGAAAGAAGAAGCGAATTTTCATTCCATTTCCTACGGCCGACCAAGACAATTTTTACTTTTCACAAAGATCCGCAGTCTATTTGCGAGTTTGCCAATGAGGCTGTTAAACAAAATGGGAGTTTAGTTCGCTGAAGTGTTTACAATTTCTGCAGTCTAGTCGTGATTCCCGTCGAATCTTTCTCGTGGGAAATTGAAACACGTTCTCGCGGTGCCGTGAAAGACGCGAAACAGATTATTTTATTTACGCGCGGTCTCTGTCGATCCTAACTTCCATTTGTATTTCAAGATAGAGGACGCGAGACGGAAACGATTCGCGCTCGGGCGGACCGTGCAACGAGCGCGCAAAAGGATCCACGCAAAAGGATCGCGCATTCGTGAACGCGCACGCAGACGAATTCGGACACGTGCCCCCGGGGGTGGTCTCGCTTCCACGTATCGTCGCACAATTTTTCCAGAGTTGAACGTGCCAAGCTCCCTCTCGCGGAGCCACGTATCGTCGCACAATTTTCCAAAGTTGAACGTGCCAAGCTCCCTCGCGGAGCCACGTTTTAAAAAAGGACACGCGCGTTAAGAAAACGCGTCAGTCGATCGAGAGTTGTCGATACGAAACGATTTTCCGCGTGGAGGAAACGATCTCGTTTTGCTTTCTGCCCAATTTTCTTCTAGTCTTGACACCGTTCGGTTCGCGATCATTCTGTGAACAGGGACTGAACTCGCTCGAAGCTCGTCGATCGCCGACGCTCAGGAGGACCCAACTCGATCGATCACCAAAAAGAGAAAGAAAAATAAAACGAAACGGAAAACGAATGAACCAAAAAGAAAAAAAAGAAAAATGAAATCGTGCGCGCTCGATCGCGCCACGTGGGTGAAGAGACGCAAGCGTAAATAAACGATGGGAAAACCATGTCGCACAGTCAGGCACAGCGTTTGGCTACTGCCCTGTAGATAATATTATAGATAGTTACCACGGACGAGGGGGGAGGATTAAACTAATTATACATGCAAATATATAAATATACTTATATATATATATATAAATATAAAAGGACAAAAAAATATATATATTATAAATATATATGGACCCACGTACATGTGCTACATATGTTCGGCGTTTAAGGGTGGCGGGGTGCGAATCGCGCGCGAGGCAGAGAGAAAGGGCGGGAGAGAGTGGGAGAGAAACAGTGAGAGAGAAAGGGAGAGAGAGAGAGAGAGAAAGAGAGGGAGAGAGAGCACACCGGATTTTTTCATTCATTGATCCTGTTGTTCCACGTGTCTCGCGAGAAAGGAAACGAGAAAAGCAAAACAAATTAAAGGACGAAGCGCACAGCCTGGCGCGCCGCCATTTTCCGCTCCCGTGCGATCTCTTTCCGCCCCACGAACGATTATCGACCCTCCGTAAAAACGATTCTTCAATCTTTGACCCTTCTATCACCGGATATTCCACACTCCTTGTCGGACAGCAACAATTCAACCCAGGGTACAAATTAAGAAACACAATTCAGGGTAAACGACAGTTTTTTTAACGAGAACGGAACGCATCGAATTCGACGCCGCGAGAATGCACGCGAGCTTAACGAGACTGTAGATCTAACGGGTGTTACCGAAGTCCTCTGCGACGTCCCACGGGGTTAATCCGTTGTTCCGCGTGACCTGTCGCGAAAATTACCGAACCCTTCGAAATGGAGGACTTTTAACCCTTCAACTGTGACCTTTTAACCCTCGAACTCGAAGCCCTAAATGTTTTGCTAGGCGACATTCGGCTGGCAATCGTTATGGCTAGCTAAGATAATTTACAATTAAATTGACGCTGCAGTGAAAGCAGGAATCGCATTTACAATGTTAACACGAGGTTCACGGAGGACTAAAAGCGACTATTTTACATTACTTGACAAAGATAAGAATGTGTCTACTAAATTTTTAGCTATTTTTTAAGTAATATATACCCGAAGAAATAAATTTGTTGAATAATTCCTCACGGGTCTCTACAATCTCAATTAATGTTAAGAATAAAAAAGCATTGTAAACGCCTTTCGCAGTCAAGGGGTTAAGACGTAGAAACAGAAATGGTCACACTCAGTTTCCAAGTGTTACGGGTCGTACTATAGTAATCCAAGCGCAATAAAAGTGATTAAAGGGTGTCTGGACGATCAAAGTTTTACATTTTCAACGCTAGTTTCTCCATGTCAAAGTTCGGTTAATTTTGCGACAGGTTTCGTATGCGTTGTGCAGAGGTGACAAGGTGACTAGCAGAGCAACACAGGGGCAATAGGAAATCTCTGCATGATTCAAAAAATACAGGTGCTCAATAACCTAGTCGGTCCCTAGCTCTTTTGCTTAGTTGTCTTCCTGTCTCTGCAAGGTACGACTGAGGTAGAGAGATCATGGCTCCGAACGTGTATTAACCTTTTATAGACCGAATTTTATGGTCCGAACCAAATTAAGCACTGTCTCATTTTTCAATTGTTTCTCTATTCGAAGATTTTATCAATTGCAATCCTAGAAACGACTCAAATGTAGAAGTTTAAACTTTATTTAACATCGTTGTACCTTAGGACAAGAATTATCCAAAAAAAGACCGACGAATCGGACAATTTTTGGAGACGTTGTTAATTCAAGGTTGTTATTGAAAACTTGTTATAAAACAGTATTAAAGCTGCAGCGACTCACAGTAATATTCGAACACTGTTGGAAAGATAATCATTGTTTTAAGACTGGACCAAACGACTTGTATATTGTTTCTTTTTTGACAAGTTATACGAATTAGTTTAATTGCTGACATGAAAGAAAGTGTGGATATCATACACTTGGTGGATGCAATTTTGAATGATGAAAAGTTTGTAATTTTATCCCTTTGAATCAGTGTCCGAATATTTCTACGAGTCCTTGCATTTCACAAAAAAAAAATCGTAGAAACCAGAACACAAAGAAAACGATCAGAGCTCTGTTCCCGTTTGGGAGCGTCGGTGTGTAAAAGGTTAAAGAGATCCGTGTTCTTAAATACAGATTCCTATTTCACGGGTGCACGTGAAATCAAAATGTCCGCGCGTCCGATCGAGATCGGAGGTCCCCGTTCCACGTGCACGATGCGCTCAGTGAATCCGTGTGCAGGTGTACCGAGCGAGCACACGTGAAACACAGTGTGCGCAAATGTTGCGCTTCAAATGTAACGATACGGGTACGCGCGTGAAACGGCGACTTCGGAGCTGGAGCGGACGTGAACCGAGAGAGGAAGAGGACGCGAAAGTCGGCGTTGAAGGCTTGCGGAAATGTTTGCGAAAAAATGGAGATTGAATGGACCCACGAGTACGCTCGTCTACCCCCGCTTTGTTATCGGACGCAGGGCACCGCGAAGAGTCTCGAAGCGAAAGAACGTGGAGGACACTCGAGGCGCGCAAGGCCGAGAGGCTCTTCTACCCCCTCGAGAAGGGCGAGAAAGGGGGTGCGCGCAAGGTGCGCAGGGGGTCAGCGAACGGTTGGGAACGCGCTGGTCGAGCGTCGTCTTTTCACTAATAAACGCACAATTTTTCTGAACCCATCTTCTTCTGATCCCCCGCTTCTTTCTTCCGGCAACCCTTTTATAATCGTCGTTTGATCCGGTGGTACGCGTTTTTGTATCTTCCGAGCGACAATATTTGTACGAGAGAAAGAGAGAGAAAGAGTGTTCTTCGCGAGCGCGCACGCGCCTGCACGGACACCGTTTTTACCGCTCACGAGGACCTGTGCGGGCGTTCTTCGGGTCACCGAAGATTTTCATCAGGTTCGAACTACCCCTCACTACCGAGCAAGCATGGTTCCGACTATAGAGAGCAATTGGTAGCTGTACTTAATTTCTTGGCAAAATATTCCCTGTAGCCCCTTATAGAAATTATTGGGGACCACCCCTTTAAGGGGGTAGGCGAACCTAACGACACACTCATCTTGCCCCTGTGGCGTTCCTGTGACGATGTATTTCTTATCTCACCGCGGTACATAGGTGACCCGAAGGTCGCGCACTCTCCTTGTCAGTTCCACGAGGTCAGGGAACGGAGAACACGAAGAGTAAGGGACTCGGACTCCACTGTTGTTCTTTGTTTTTGTTTTCTCTTCAGTTCACTGCGGAATGGGACGATATGCAATAAGAGAAAGAGAGAAAAGAGAGAGAGAGAGAGCGAGTGCAAGTATGAGAAAGAAAGAGAAAGAGAGAGAAAGGAATGGAATGTGAGAGTTAATAAAGTGGTGAAAAACTATTTTACTGGTCTTGAAACTGTTGCCTGTGTTACGGAATCGATCACGTCCACTTTCAAGTATACAATTGTCGGAACCCCGGTCTAGACAGTTAATCCAATTGAATGTTCCAGATCTTATCGCTAATTACATACATACGGACACGGAGATCTCGAGTGTGATCACACGATATTCTTTGATGACCTTGTTAAGGCTCGCCCCGGCCGAGCGACATCTAATTGTGACGTAATTAAGAGAACACCGATATTATTTAATGTACAGTTTTAGAAGGTAATTTTTGATAACCCGACGGACAACCTCACACACGTTTTTTCGTTCGCGCATCTCGAAGAAGGCGGTTCGATCGATCGGTCATCGGGAGTGACACACGTTTTCTGTTCTCGACGAGCGATTAGGTTGGTGCATAAGGGAACGTCGAGCGCGCGAGTCACCCGACACGCGGGGGACACGCGTTTATACCTCGCCGTTAGAGCACCGTGTACGTATTTATACTTTCCAACCCGTTATCCTTCTCGTTTCGCTACCGCATCCGACTATTGTTACCGTTCCTCCACACTTTGTACACTACCTCGTGAGATAAGATTGTATTATAATTATTATTATTGACATCGTTCGATGAACATTTTTGTAAGTAATACACGGAAACCGCGGCGAACCAGGACGGCGGTACGAAGATTGCATATTTTATATTGTCGAGAACCCGAACCTGGAACGTTTCCACAGCTTCCGGTTCACCTTCGAAACATTTGGCTCGTTTTGCCCCGAAGTAAATTGTACCACAATAAAGAAACTGCGAAAACTATCGTAAAATTAAGTCTCCAGTCTACGAAATTTCTATCCGGTCGATGCACGTTGCCACGGTGGAAGAGCTTTTAAGAGGAATTGCAAAAGAAAACGATTTCTATATGCACCAGCCTAACGTTGAACGATGCCATGCACCTCGCCACCGTTCCATCGTCAACCTTGCATTAATTATTCCCTGCAGAAAAGAATGTCAGTGGCGAACGGTATGAGTGCTCGCGCCATGCCCTTAAAGGTGCCATCCGACTTCTGACCATTTAGGGACGAAGGTCGTTGAATGCGACGCTCGTTCAGCAGCCTATCCTCGGGTCAGTGGCAGCGTCCAGCATCTTTTTGCCAGCTCGACTATCCAGAAACGCGTGTTTTCGCGAAAAAATGCGCAATAGCTTCACGGATCACGGTTACCCCTTTTTCACTCCTGTTGGAATGCGTTTCACCTCTGGGACAAGATCGTTGTCAACCACCAGCGAACCATGCGGATTTTTCTCCCCGTTCCACCATGGATTAATTAGGAAAAATGTGCGAATGTCGAACAGACGTATACCAGTGTTTTGCAACACATTCCTGATGATAGCTCGGGACTTCTTGCTGTCCGATCGGCTGAAGAATGCTCAAGGGTTTTTACTTAGGGGTGGTTCCTGTTCCACGCTTGCCAGAACTACTCTCCAGCTCCGTTAGATCGCGCCACGGGGACTGTCCGAAGAAATTATGCGCTTGTTCAAAGTCGTGATAGAGTCGGAGACCTAGGATAGGTCCAGGGTAGGTCCCAGGGGATGCGTTTCCTGTCTTACGATCTGAAATACCGACACTGTTAACAACTG